>OY987225.1:9938657-10011157 GCA_963920705.1 Odiellus spinosus | reverse complement strand
CTTGGTACAAATTCCCGCTTCCAATTTTTAGCGCTGATGCTTGTGAGACTCTTTCGCCGTTTGTATTCATCCGCTTTTGCCCTACGGCCTTTCCTGTCTACCCTTCCAAACCCAATCTTTCCAAAATCTTCTTGAAGCCGTCGAATTTATAATGGAAGGCAATAAAATCAATATCGATTTTTACCTCCCCGACAGAACTTTATTTCAGGGGGAAGTTTTACACTGGTCGTGTCTGTCTGTGTGTGTGTGTGTCACTTCCTCTGTAAGCGGATATCCTGTGTAAGCGGAAATCACGTGACCTAGCTCGTGGAGCAAAAAGTCTAGAGACGTAATCTTGCCAGCTTATCGTTCAAGTCCGTTTAACGGGAATTACCTCCTTTAAGCGTGGCTGCCACATTTGAGTTTCAGGTGTCGTGCAATTATATGCAACAGGACCTCTCCAATTGCATATTATCGCCTTTCACCATCCACTTTACGGTCAAACCTCGATGCTGGACAGTTGAAAGCGATTATACGCAGTGGGACGTCTCCCACTGTTATAATCACCTCCGACCATCCCCACACCAAGGTCCAACCTCTAGTGTCCGATCTCAGCGGCCCATATTAGCGAGGCGTCCCTCACTAATATAGTCCACATCAACCTTCCACTCCACTATCTCCTCCCTCTACGGGTCTTTGTGGTGCAGTTACCGAATGCCTAGGGTTACGATAAACGTCTAGACGTCGAGAAGGGGGGGTTTTCCCCAACTCTTCTCGGTTACTCGCTCGATGAATAAAGGTTCGCGAAAGCTATATATACCCCTTTTCCATGCCCAAACTATTTTGGCCTTATGCCGCGATATCTTTTAGTGAATTGAAGCGTATAATGCATTTATTTTAATTTAATATCATAATATTGTTAAACTGAATCTAATTAATAACGAAGCTGAAAAATCAATTAAAAATTCGAGATAGTTTAGAAGATATTTAAGAAATTGTCCAACATTTTGTGAAATTTGGCCGTTTAAAATATTGAAAAAGTAATACCAGCTTGAGTTGGCAACACGCGCTAATCTGTTTTCCATATATCATTTAGTCCAAAAAGCAAAGGTATAACGGGCAGTATAGGCTAAGGCTTATTGCAAACTTGGGGTGGATTGAAGAATCTAAATAAAGGTACGTTTACACGGGCATCCAAGATAGAAATGATATAAGATTTAAAGCTGAGGCGGATTGATACAAAATGTTAAACCTCTTAAGAAAAATTATAGTGGTGAAAACTCTCCTTGAACAAAAGTAAAGTAGGTTTCCCGTGTTTAAAAAACAACAATTTTGAAGAAAAAATTACATCTGATGTTGAAAAAAAAAAAAATAGGCTTCAGTTTTCTCCACTATAAAACCAAGAAACGTTTCCGATTATTTTCATAATCGAAATCAGCCCTGTACAGTGAACTTCGAGACCAGGAGACCAGACAAGAGGAGACGAGGCCAGACCAGATGAAAGAGAGCTATAATGACTTAAGGGAGATAATCAACCAGCGCAGAATGTTATCACCATTTGAAGTCAACAGAGCAGCGACACGGCTTTCATTTATCACCAGAAAGAGACGGCCCGGCTACGAAGAATTGAAACGTGCAAGCAGTTAGTGTTTTCGAATTCGACAAATGAGATACCAACAGTCAGTTAAAGCTCGGCAGTTCTTCATACGGCCTCGTAATTGTAAACATAAAAGCAGCTATTCAAATATAAGTACTAACGGTATGGAAATTAGTCTACTTTCAGTCTTTTTATATATTTTTTTATCATAGGATTGGAAGCTAACGTCTTGTCAGCAGGTTTGGAAAATAACCTCTCAACCATCTCCATCCTTGGATTCTTCCAATGACTGGGATCACTTGTATGATGAAAATATCAGTAATGGTCCTCTATTAGCACGTCAAAACAAGAATTTCAGACGAAAATTGTACCGGAAGTAATAACCAATCATCTACCGACAATGGGTTGTAAATGGAACATTCAGTCTACAATATTTCTTGGTTTGCCCAAAAGGAACTTGCTTCTACATCTTCGTTGTTTTCATTCCTTGTCTTTCTTGCCATCCCAGACTAAATTCTTCGTCTTTATCAAATCAGTGGATTATCAAAGATAATCACACAGTACAGCCTATACTCAAGTGTTAATTTATATTACAAGTACTTGTATTTTACATATTTACTTAGAAAATAAAAATTTAATTTGGTGTGTCTATTAAGAAATCTACGCCCTGCCGCATATAATTATGGGTAACGCAGGACATTCATTTGGTGTGTATACTAAGAAGTCTACGACCTACCGCATATAATTATGGGTAACGCAGGACACTCTTTTGCATTCTCTGAATCCTTGAGGTTAAGGTAAAATACTTATACTCCGTAACCTAGATGGGAAATAGAGAAGTGTGATTGAAATGCACGTTGTTTCTTCTACTCTTCCAATACTCTACACTTCTTTTCATCTTTTATTTTAGGTAAGGTTAGGCTAGGTTAGGTTACCTTAACGTCGGGGTCGGGGAGGTTATATTTTGGTTTCCCAACTTGTTCCCCTTTAAATTTAAACAACGCGATTAAACAAAGAGCTTTGCAACTTGAATGGGAAAAATCTAAAGTGTATCTATTAAATGCTAAGGAGGAGTGGCATAACGTTAAAGCTAAGTGGGTAAATGTTAATCTTGGTAATGGCGAGAAGGATATTAGAAGGATGACCGAGGCCCGTAATGAGGTTAAGGAACTTTGGGCTAAACTCAAAGCGAAAAAGACTAAAAACCCAGATTTGCGCCAAAACATTCATTCGATCCTAAAAATATATTCGCATTTCGCTCAACATTTATTGGACCAACATGCAATGTACTGCGTAGAATGTTATTTGGATAACGGTAAGTTTTTGTATATATTTAATGTAGATTAAATTGTGGAATTCACCAGTGCCCCTCAACCCCATGCAACCAGGGGTCACTCTCGCAAACTGGCCCTCACCTTTGCCTTTAAAGACCCTCTGAAGAACTCCTTTTTCCGTCGAGTCATCCCCCAGTGGAATGCCCTTCCCGAAGATATAGTGGCGGTTCGCTCTGTGCAACTTTTTAAGTCTCTTCTGCGGTCTCACTACCAATTATATTAATACTGATCTTAATGTTGTTAATTTGTTACAATAACATTATACTTTAATGTAAATTTAAAATATTTACTAGAGCTGTAAGGCCTCTGGCCCTAGCTCGTCAAAAACAAAAGGAAAAAAAAATCTTTTCTATCTTTATTCCAGTGCACGATGAAATCGCCATTTTTCAAGACGATCCAAGATTGCCTTGTAAAATAGGTAACGCATAATTTAGTAACCAGAATTTTTTCCCCATAGTTTCTTAGGTTTTTTATCGAATGATGAATATTGTTCGTTGGATGTAAAATATAACGGCGCAGGTAATGTAGATTAAATTGTGGAATCTTTTCTATCTTTATTCCAGCGCTCGATCAAATCGCCAGTTTTGAAGAAGAACCAAGATTCCCTTGTAAAATAGGTAACGCATAATTTAGTGACCAGAATATTTTCCCCCATAGTTTCTTAGGTTTTTTATCGAATGATGAATATTGTTCGTTGGATGTAAAATATAACGGCGCAGGTTATGTAGATTAAATTGTGGAATCTTTTCTATCTTTATTCCAGGGCACGATGAAATCGTCAGTTTTGAAGACGATCCAAGATTCCCTTGTAAAAGAGGTAACGTATAATTTAGTAACCAGAACTTTTTTCCCCATAGTTTCTTAGGTTTTTTTATCGAATGATGAATATTGTTCGTTGGATGTAAAATATAACGGCGCAGGTAATGTAGATTAAATTGTGGAATCTTTTCTATCTTTATTTCAGCGCTCGATCAAATCGCCAGTTTTGAAGACGAACCAAGATTGCCTTGTAAAATAGGTAACGCATAATTTAGTAACCAGAATATTTTTTTTCCTAGTTTCTTCTTGTGCTTATTTGTTGGATAAGAATCTAACACCGCAGGTAATGGAGATAAATTTTTGGTATCTTTATTCCAGATCACGTTGAAAAAGGGATTGCCAACTTTGATGATAGTTTTGTGGAAGAAATTTTGCCGCAAGAAGGAGACGAGGATGATCCTGATCCCACTCCAGTTAGCACTCCAGTAAAAGATATAGGCGATACACTTTTGAATGGTAAAACACATAATTCGACAACCCAAAAAAATGGGGGGGGGGGGGTTCCACGAGAAAAGACTAACGATTTGATTTGTCATGGAATAACTGAATGTAAAAATATCTTTTTCTAAATTTACGTAATATAATTGTTACAGTGTTGAATCCAGTACCTCTAGTTCAGGTTTTAACTCCTAACAAAAGGAAATTTTGCGACGTTAACAGTCCGAGATTTAGCACCCCGAGAGTGATAGTTACGCCAAGAAGAAAAATGTTTTGGAGAAAGTAAGTTTTATTTATATCCAATTAAATTGTAATAATCTTAATAAAAAATATTTTAATTTCAGAACCAACACTCCACCAAATGCATCTCCAATTTCAAACTTTGGATCGGTTCATAGTGACTTATCTAATCAAAGTTTTAGGACAAAGTTAGTATATGGGGTGTTCTGTTTGGTTGCAGATTGTGTTTTCCAAAGGAACACTAAACTCTGGAATCCAATTATTTTGTGTTTGTAGGTTGCATTGGGTAAGAGAAGTGGGGGGAATGGGTATTTATATTTCGAGAGACGTCTCTCTGTCGTCCGCAACTCCGCCCATGATTCCGCAAACTTGTTGGCCATCACGCTTTTTATCGAGGTCTAGTATTCTAGCCCATATCTAAATGTAAGTTCACCTAAGTGCCATAAAAATAGTTTAAATTTAAATATTTTGTGAGGGTCTTTTGAATATGTATTATCTCTGTAATAGTCAGTCGGCATAACCCTCGCAAAATAATTAAATTTAAACGTTTTTTGTGGCATTTAGGCGAACTTACATTTAGATATGGGCTAGAATATTAGACCTCGGTAAAAAGAGCGATGCCTGACAAGTATGCGTAATCATGGGCGGAGTCGCGGACGACAGAGACGTCTCTCGGAAATATAAATTCCCGTTCCCCCTTCTTCCCCTACCCAATGCAACCTAAGCCTTGTTCACTGACATTGCTCTGGGATTTAATAAACTAATTTAAAATTAATTTCACTAGCGCAACTGCTGGTAGTCCCGCTGTTGCCAAATCAATTAATTTTTTTGACGATGATAGTGTGGATGCAGATGTCAGGCCAGATGAGACCAATCTTTGTTTTGCATCTACAAAGGGAATTGAAGAACTCGTGAAATCGTCAATTGGCTCAATTTGTCAAATTGATGATTGCCGTAAAGAAATTTCTTTCAAAACGTATTTCGTAGGGGCAAATTTCTGCGTTTCATGGAAATGTTGTAAACGAAAGCAGTACCATTACAACAAATGGGAATCCACTGCTAGCAATTTTAATTTGAAGCTGGCTGGAGCATTATTATATTCAGGCTGTTCATTTTCAAAGGTAGTTAAGAAAAGCACTTCAGCTGAAGCAAGAAATTGGGTTTAGTTCTAAATATAGGGTGAATCGTCATCTATAGCGATTACACAGTTTTCAAACACATGAGGCTAAAAGTTGAGATATTCTTGCAGGGACACTCCTAATATCTTGTTGCAACAATCTTGCTTTGCCATTATAAATACCAAAAAGTGAAAATGAGTATACATCTGATCTAATATTCTCTCCTTCCAGTTTGATAATTTATGTAAATTAATCAGTTTAAAAGTATTGGAACCACTACAGTTATTGACAAGCAGGTAAATGAGTGTTACCCTGCGATAATGCACTTTTGGGATTCCAATCAAGTAAGGTTTTATAAACTTGTATATATTATAGAGCTAACTGTTTTATCCCTATCATTTTAGCTGTCAATGCTTCCAAACCGCGCTGATGGATTGATAATCTCTTGTGATGCACGAATGGATTCTCCCGGTTACTGTGCGAAGAACTGTACCTACACTGCTATCGACATGAAAACCTCTAATATTATAGCTGTAGAGTTTGCGGAATGCCGGCTCACTGATAACAAAAGTACCAGTATGGAGGCTTTATGTTTTCGACGACTAATTGACAAGTTGCAAAAACATTGCACCATTAGCGAACTCGTAACAGATGGTCACATACAAATCAAGTCAATTATGAGTAACACGCAAAATAATATTATCTTGAAAGTATACAATATTTCAATTTTACTTTCTTAATTCTTTTTTAGGAAAGGAGTATCCACAAATAAAACATTCACACGACATTTGGCATGTAGCCAAAATTTTGAAAAAACGTATTGCAGCTGTGAGTTTTAGTAACGCCTCAAAGTTCCTTTGTTTAGCTTTAATATGAAATAATGTATTTTAAGGCATCCAAACAAGATGGTTGTCAGGTTTTGGCCCAATGGATTGACGCTATAGTAACACATTTCTGGTGGTGTTCGAAACATTGTAATGCTGACTCCAACACAATGATAGTATGTATAAGTTCATTTAATTACCCATATCTCTGAACTAGTATTATGTCCTCTGTACTAGAGTAAAATTATCTAGGATTGTGCACACTGGAATCTCTGAGTTAAAACATTTTCTAAATCTCGTCAGGGTTCAAAGTTTTGACTGTTTAGATTTTCAAGCCCTCAAGCCCTGTTCAAATTAAGACTAAAAACATAATTACTTAAACAAATTTCATATTTTCTTGAGAAGCTCTGGATTTCACATTTACATCATGTGCAAAATGTGCACGAGTTTCCATTGGGGCAATGTAGGCACGAACAACTTAATGAAACTGAAAGGACAAAGCCATGGATGGAAAAATCAAGTCTTGCATTTAAAGAACTGCAAAAAATTATTTGTGATAAACCTTTCCTTAAAGAATTTCCCTACTATAAGAATTTCAGGTTGGTAGTTTGTAATAACGAAGATATTTTCAGACCAAAAACAACTAAACGTAATACCCAAATTTATTTTAGACATACTGAAATATGTTCCAAAACGTCTAAATTATCCGTAAGTATGCTATCCATAACTATGTTAATATGTCACTAATGCCCATATATTAGTTGGAAAGGATATATTGCGAGGAATGTTTTGGCCATTTTGGACTATAACAGCAACATATTCCGGGAAGTATCTGTTTACAAAAATGGCAAAGTTAGGTAAATTATAATTATATTGTTTAAAGATTTATAGTGAATCTGAGAACTACAGAACAAGTGTATGCTATTTATTAATATTCTAATTTGAAATAAATTTTTACAAAATCAGAATGGAAGCCAAGTATTCTAAGGTCACATCTAAATGGACTGTGGTGCCAGTAAAGATCCCCAAAACACATCAGTACGCGAAGGAACTTTTACACCTTACCATGTCTGGAGAAGTGGTACGAAGTGTTACGGACATGTTCCCAGAAGATCCAGCAAAGACCCCGTGCCCTTCCCGGTGCGAATTAATTTCAGAAAGAGAAAAACATACGAAATTTGGACCTCTTTTAATCAATTTTGACTTAAATGAGTCGAAAGATGAAATTAGCAGGGATAAAATATTTCATTCTTATATATTCAATCCCCAAGACATCTTTAAAATTACGAAAATAACTTGAAATTCAAGAGATGCAGTAAGAAACCAACCAATTAATAGAAAGGAGAGGAATTAATAGAAATGAGAAGAAACATGGAATTCAAAGGAATTAATAGAAGGGAGAAGAAACATGAAATTCAGAGCAATAGAAGCGGGAAGAAACATGGAATTCAGAGGAATTAATAAAAATTAAAAGAGATAAATTAATAGAAAGTAAAAGAATTGATAGAAATGAGAAGAAACGTGGAATTTAGAAATTGATAGAAGGGAGAGGAATTAATAGAGTTGAATATAAAAAAAATTTAAACAATAAAACTTACAAAATAAACATTCAAACTAATTTATAAGCAGTATGAAAAAAAATTACGTGGTTAAAATTATTCAAAGGGTGAGTTAAATATAAAAAATGTTAACAATCAAACTTAAAAATTAAACATTAAAACAAAACATTAAGCAGAATGAAAAAAAATTACGTGGTTAAAAACATTCAAAGGGTGAGTTAAATATAAAAAATGCAAACAATCAAACTTAAAAAATAAACATTAAAACAAAACAGCACATTTAAACTACAGTACATTGAGATGTTTGTTAAATAAAAAAAATTAAACAATCAAACTTTGTTAAAAAATAAACATTCAAACTAAATAAGTAGAATGAAAAAAAAAATTGGTTAAAAACAAAGGGTGAGTTAAAAAAAGTAGTAAAATCAGGTAAAATTTTAATTTTAAAAATGAAAAGTAGGAAACACAACATTCAAACTCTATGTGCAGTGCAAAAGCCAGAAATAATAAATAATTATTTAAATTATATGATTATTTTTGTACCCAGTGTAGATGTTTAGCGGGTGGGGAAACCTTTCTCTTATTTTCCACACTACACAAGAGGGAATGACCTTTCGGTTTCCCTGACCGAGTCGCCCCCATTGCCAATAAATGTATTGCCTGTAAGCGGCGTGGCGATACCTCTTATTGTGATCGCCATCCTCCAGGAGAAGGTGGACAAGGTTTTATCGGATTTCCATCTGGATTTCCAGAACTTCTCTGTTTAAAATGAAATTTTCGAAGTTATGGTAATCCGTAATGCAACCCATGTTCCTTCTCCTGGAGCAACATTTCCTTTCCTCGGGGATTGGCATCTCCCGGCACTTTTCACATTTGCACCATACCGGGTGGTTTACCCCGCCTGGGTTCGGAATTGGTGGTGGGGGATCATCAACGATATCCTCTGCTTCCATAGCAATAAAATCCTCTACTTCCTTCTCCCAGGGCTCTTCTTGCTCGGTACATTCAATTATTGGTTCTAAATAATTTTTTATATTTATGTGGGGGTTTTCTTCCTGTATTCTTTCAAGAATTAACCTCAACTGCGAGGTTGTTAAACCCCTTACATTTACTTTATCAGTTCCCTAAATTAAGATTCCACATGTTAATAAAAGTTTGTAACGTAATATAAAAATTAAAAACTTATAATTTTAACATTTTTCCTCAAAAGAACCATTCCTTTTTCTATGGGGTCACCCATAGTAAAAGGAAATGTTCTTTTGGAGACAACTGTACAATAGCAACTCATGACCGCAGACATCTAGCCCGTGCCCACACTAGCACCTTCGGCGTTTGCTACGATTGCATACATTTTGGGTCAGGGGAGTTTATGGTCATTTCCTAAAAGGGCATTTGATTTAAATACCTGACAGAGTATATTTTTTTCCAACTCTTTTGCTGGATTTTGGCCTTGCTTCGCGGCAGGCTCGGCTAAAGTTTCTTCCCTTGGCTTGGTCGGCTCACATGGCTGTAACTTGGAGGAAAGGACAGGCTGCCCTACTGCTTTTTTAAAATTTTTCCTAACCCTTTTCATTGGGGGACAAGAGGGCTCGGGCTCTTTCCCATTACAACATAAAATATTATGTCCACATATACATAAATTCGTACAATTTACTTTATCCAGTCTGCATTGACATGCATTCCTATTTTTACTTAAGCAATTAGATTTACATAAACAAGGCATTTTAAAATTTTAAACAATTAAGCCTTAGGCAACAGCTCCAGCGTCCAGCCTCCTTGACTTCTGGGTAATCCACAAAAATATGCGCGCGCAACTTATCACACGTGACCACATGGGAGGAGAAGGGGGTTCATAGGCCAACTCACTCAATTTCTAAGTTTGTCTAAAATCGCTCAAAAAAGTAGATATATTTTTAAATTTTTGAACGGAAAGCAGATTTGGAGGGGGGCACGAAAAACGAAGGGGGTTGGGAAAAAGAAAGGGGAGGCTGCCAAGGCTCCGAAGGACCCCTTTAATTAATATACGGCAACAACTATACAGACTCCTTCAGCACATAAGAATACAACATGGAAATGGCCAGAAAGGTAAGCCTGTGCTTCAAAGCTAACAAAAGTTTTTCCCGAAAATAATAACAGGGTATAAAGGCGAACTCGTTTCCCAAAAGAGGAATCTTATATAGAAGAAATTGGGGAAAAAAAAGGGAAAGGTTATTAGCTCATCTTTTAATAGAAAATTGGACCTAGGACTTAGTGGGAATTTGTAACAGTGAGTTGGATTCAATTAGTAGGTTTCCCTGGAGTGGGAATAATAAAGATAGAAAGTCTTAACCTGTTACACCATCTATGATGCATTGCTCAGTTCTTGAAATTCATACTATTCTGTAAGGTGTGTCCCCATTTCGCCCAAAATATTTCGCCCAAAATGATCTATTCCCATCCCATTTCGCCCAATTGTTAGGTTAGGTAGGGTTAGGTTAGATTATTTGAGATTGGGCGAAATGGGAATTGGGCCAAATCTTTTTGGGCGAAATGGGGGTAGACCTTCTGTAATATGTTACACATTTGATTTCCCCCTCCCCCATGGTACAAAGCTGATTATTCGCATCATTCCATGCCAATCAGCCCATTGACAGAATATTCATTCCGTCTATGACGCATTGATCAATTCTTTAAAGTCATACTATTCTGTAATATGTACGGCATATGATTTCATACTGCCCCAAGGTACAAAGCTGATTATTCGCATCATTCCGTGCCAATCAGCCATTGACAGAATATTCATTCCATTGCAACGGGGCGCCAACGATTTTTTTTCCCGCCATTCAGAAAAAAAAGAAAAAAAAATATAGGGGGGAAAATCGTTTCGGTGCCGCCACCTTGTATCCTCCCACCCTCACACAGCATTTTACTTTTTGTTGAGAACGAAACAAAAAAAGTTAGTTCTTATTCGGCTCCCATTGAGTTCATTTAGTTATCATTTTCCAATAAGGGAATGAAATTTTGTATGGAAAAAAGAAGTTATCTAATTTTGAGAAAAAATAAAACTACAAGGCAAGCAAAGAGAGTTCGTTGATTTAATTAATAGGCGACAACAACTATATAGACTCCTTCAGCACATAAGAATACAACATGGAAATGGCCAGAAAGGTAAGCCTATGCTTCAAAGCTAACAAAAGTTTTTCCCGAAAATAATAACAGGGAATAAAGGCGAACTCGTTTCCCAAAAGAGGAATCTTATATAGAAGAAATTGGGGAAAAAAAAGGGAAAGGTTATTAGCTCATCTTTTAATAGAAAATTGGACCTAGGACTTAGTGGGAATTTGTAATAGTGAGTTGGATTCAATTAGTAGGTTTCCCTGGAGTGGGAATAATAAAGATAGAAAGTCTTAACCTGTTACACCATCTATGAATCATTGCTCAGTTCTTGAAATTCATACTATTCTGAAATATGTTACACATTTGATTTCCCCCTCCCCCAAGGTACAAAGCTGATTATTTGCATCATTCCATGCCAATCAGCCCATTGAAAGAATATTCATTGCATCTGTGAAGCATTGCTCAGTTCTTGAAATTCATACTATTCTGAAATATGTTACACATTTGATTTCCCCCTCCCCCAAGGTACAAAGCTGATTATTTGCATCATTCCATGCCAATCAGCCCAATGAAAGAATATTCATTGCATCTGTGAAGCATTGCTCAGTTCTTGAAATTCATACTATTCTGTAATATGTCCGGCATTTGATTTCACCCTCCCTCAACGTACAAAACTGATTATTCGCATAATTCCACGCTAATCAGCCCAATGACAGAATATTCATTCCGTCTATGACGCATTGATCAATTCTTGAAAGTCATAATATTCTGTAATATGTTAGGCATATGATTTCGCCCTCCCCAAGGTACAAAGCTGATTATTCGCATCATTACGTGCCAATCAGCCCATTGACAGAATATTCATTCCATTGCAACAGGGCACCAACGATTTGTTTTTCCCACCATTCAAAAAAAATATATATATATATATATATTGGGAAAATCGTTTCGGTGGCGCCACCTGGTATCCTCCCTCCCTCACACAGCATTTTACTTTTTGTTGAGAACGAAACAAAAAAAGTTCTCATTCGGCTCCCATTGAGTTCATTTCGATATCATTTTCCAATAAGGGAATGAAAGTTTGTATGGAAAAAAGAAGTTATCTAATTTTGAGAAAAAATAAAACTACAAGGCCTTTCGGAAATAAAGTTTGACAAAGGATCATGACGCTAATATTAAAGTGGTGTGATTTTACCATCACTAAATTAGCGATAAAGGGGTTGTTAAAGATTTCATTAGCGAGATCATCCAAAACAATAAGCGAATTACGATTTTCTTCCCAAAATTCAACGTTAGAATCGGGTAAACCCTGAATAAAAACAATATTGGGAAGTGTCTGCCGTAAAACATCAAAATTGGGTTGATAAGCTTGAAAACAATAAATTATTTTTTCGGGAAGGGGATATGTAATTAATGGTAATTGTTTTAAAAAATTACAGACAAAAGTGCTTTTTCCTATAAAAATAAATAAAACTGTTTTTTTTAATGCTAGATTATTATATGATTTTATTAAAAATAAAATACAGGCCAAAAAAAGCATACCACACATGGAAGGCCCGCAAATTAGACTTCGAAATGGAGTAATAAATTTTAAAGTATTATCATTCATTATAACAAAAAAAAATCCAACACCAGATATTAAAACCCACCACTTTTAAGTTTCACAAGCAATTTACATGTTTATTAACCCGACACCAGTTTATATGCTATGTATTGACTGTCACCAATTGTATTTCCTTTTTTAAATCTTGACCTCTTTTACACGCTAAAAATATTTGTTCAAATTTTTTAATTTTATGTTGAAAACGTAAGTGATCAATCCATTTATATTTTTTTCTATTTTCCGGGGGATTTCATAAATTTGAATTACTTAAGAAAAATGCACGTGCCTGTTTCCATTCTTGGACATAATTGGCTATTTGTAAAGGGTGGACATTTAATTTTTTCTTCAACAATAGTTTTTTCAGGAGCGCCGCTTATTATTGTATTAACACACCCCCTTTCATCTTTACCGCTTTGATTCGAGTTATATTTCGCGAAAGGAATGCTGCCGCATTCGTCAAAACCGGTTTGAAAAGGTTGAAATGGTACGAGAGGGATGTTCGTAGTCAAATTTCGCTTGGTAACAAAATCGCAGTTTGGACTATATTTTTCATGCTCTTTAAAGGGGATGTCTAAACATTCCCAACGATATAAAATAAGCACGCATTGAAAACATTGACAAGCTTGGATTTTCGAGTCCAATAAAAAAATCCTGCTTCAGCTAAGGCTTCAATTGGAACACAACCTTTCCAACGCCCTTTAAAACTTTCTAGGCGGGTCAATTCGTGATTCATTTTTTTTTTCGTTTCCGTCCGCTTTGTAGCCGAAAGGCAGAGTGTCAAGATTATTTAAAATATATCGTTTATCATTTTTGCGTCTAAACTTTTTGATCGGCTTGGTCGACTCTAGTGCCATCTGTATTTTATGTCTTTTTACGTTAAAGGGAATTTGGAGTGTTAATTCTTTTTGAGGATCCATGATTAATTCTTCGAAATTTTCTAGGCCAATAGCTTCGACATTTTCACGATTTAAAGTGATGCCTTTACATTTTTGTACAATTTTTTTGAGATTCTTTTAATTTATATACATAACGTTTTGGTCCCGTCGCCATAAATAAATCTATCGAATTGCCCTTTAATTCGTCGGCCCACGAGCCCACCGAAGTGCCAATAGAAGGTTCCCACGCCCCGGGGGTAGCTATATAAAGGCACGAGTCTGTATCCCCATATACGCAGGCCCTGCCCAATTTAAACAAAGTTTCATTTAATCTAATACGCCCATAAGCGGAAACGAAACTAGCTACAATAGCATTACCGTAATTATACGAAGGCGCGTAATCGCTTTCGCTTTTGAGGCTTAACATCGCAATTTCGTCAGTTACGGGTCGCAAATCGGCTATTTCCACGCTAGGGTCTCCTAAATATTTAATTAATTCTGCGTATTTATTAATTAGTAAAGTTTTAGTATGATTAGTGCGTAACCCTACACGCCCCCACAACGCATTAATATTTAGTTTCCCAACATGACGTAATCCAGGGTTATCAGTATTGTCAGAAATATTAAATTTTAATTTTTCACTTTGATTAATTTTTTCGACAATTTTTTTTTCTGTGACAGTATCACTTGGAAATCCCGAATTCGTTATTTTCAGGCCAATAAAGTCCGTCATGTACAGACTAAAGAAATTTTCTTGTTTGTGATAGTGATAAACCTCGTAAATATCTAAGATTTTGTAATTAGCATACTTTACGGCCCAATAGAGTTCGTTGCTAACCCAAACACCTTCTAAGGCTCTATCGTTCTCACCGTGATTACAAACGTTTAACTGAAATTTAGCACACATTTTACACAGCGGGTAATATAATTTTCCATGCACTCGAACGGGTAAAACGGGCATATAAAGATTTTTGGGGGGGGGGCAGTACGCGCGCGTGAATAACTCCAAAGTACGCATCTGCTTCGTAATATTTTATGGTTTGATGTGTTTGGGGAACGCTTTTTAATTTGAATACGCTACAACGACCACCGTATAAAGCACTGCGTCCATTAATACGGGGGCGTAATGTTAGACTTTTGCAAAAAGCTTTGGCTTCGGCGTTTTCCTTCAAAAAGCGATAAAATTTACATTCTTTTACTGTAATATATTTATGGTTTGGAAGAGTATCTCGAATAAAAATATCTCTATCCAAAGTGCGTTCGTAAAGATGTTTATTGGTTATTTTTAATAGCGAATTATAAGAATTTAAAGCCAAACAAAGCTCGCATCCGTGATGAAAACAGCCGTCAAAATTAATAGCTAACGGTGGATCGCTAGAATAACCGTCTAATCGATATGGATCAACTTGTTTTTCTCCTCCGTATAAAGCTGTTTGAAGTTTTACGCCTTCTTGTTTTTCAAACCAAGCTAAATATATTAAACTAATTTGAGAATAGGCAAATTGATTGTTATATCCGTTGGGAGGGACAATTCCCATTGTATACGGTTTAAGATAATTGTTTAGAAAAATTGTAGTTAGACACCCGGCAATCGTTACGTTGGGAAAACTAAAAATATCAAACGCCGTAATTTTTAAATAAATGTCTCGAAAAATTACCATTCCTTCCCATAACAATTTTACATCCTGGCTACAGTATTTTAAAACTTCTTCGTGAATGTCATATTCTTCTTTTTCACGACTCTCGTACCATTTTTCAAAATTTAAGAAATCTTGATCTTTCATTTTTTCAGGGCTAAAATGTTTTGGTGGCAGTGCCCCTTTGTAATCTAAAGTCGAGTTATTGTAAAAAGAGTAAGGAAAATATCCTTTTACTACGTCATCATCAAGCCCGAACATTTGCGTAAAATTTCTCAAAGGGGCCGCGACGTAAGAATAACTGTCAATAAATCTTATTTGTAAATTTTTCAATGAGATGAGTAAAATTTTGGAACCATCATAAATAAGAAAAGGCAATAAAATTCGTTCAATTAACTTCCTTATAATGAAGTAAAGGTCGAAACCTTTTGCATAGTGGCCTAATACTGAAAATCCATGGAAGCGCGCCTTTCTAGTCTTACGTTTTCTTATTTTTTGAGAGCCAACAATCACTTCCGTTGATAATATATTATCTAAAAACTTGTCAATGCAATCTTTTCAATAAAAAATCATTTTTTCGTAGCTACCATTCTCTAATTCAGCTTCACTAATTAATAAAATGGGAACAAAAATATCGTTTTCTAAAATGGTTTCAGTATCGAAAAAAATTAACCGACTTTTTTCACGGGGGGTGCAAAGGGGCATGACGTAATGCAATTGTTCAGGATGTTTAATTAGACAACGCTGACAACGGGGTAAACAATCGTGATTTTCACTTAGTAAATGTCCACATTTTAAACACCTCTTTTTTGACCCGCATGTTCCGTTAGAAACATGTGCTTCAAAACAAGCCCCCCGCGCAAAATAGCAAAAACATTCCGCGCACCGCTCTAAATTATTCATAGTGTGATAAGCGGAGGACTGACAACGAAAACAAATATATTCAGTTGTGTACGGACATCTATGTTTCTTTTTTTGATAATCTGTATGAAACGTTTTTAAACAAGGATTACACGAACTTCTACCCACCTTTATTGAATGAAGAGTTTTTGCGACATGAATGTGAGACCCTACCTTTAATAGATAAATATAACGAGGGGCGTCGGGACCTTCGTAAAAAATATTATATTGGTCTAAAGCGTCTATTATAACAATTCGATAAAGGGGAAGTAAAAAAATTTGCATTTTGTTAATTCTAATCATATTTACGGCTCCTTCATCTAGACCCGCTTTTTCGTGTAACTCTTTGGCCATTTTTAATTGTATTTTTTTCCCGTATTTAATTTTTTGAAATTATTTTTTGTCAAATAATTCGAGTTGTTTAATTTCAGTGAAATAAAATCGATCCGCGAGTAATTGACCTAATACAATACCTCGTCCGAAACAAAAATTGTCCGTGTCATTGTCAATGAAAATAAAATTGGAATTTTTTTGGAGCCAGTCATTTAAGTTAGCTAAAGTTCTGTTTTTAACAGAACGTTGGTAACCGCCAATATTTTGAGGCAAGTCTATGAAGATTAAATCAAATTTCCAGTTATCGCTTTCTGCAATCAAGTCTTTCGAATTTGATTGTATTACCCGACTTGACGTTCGATTAATACGCTTGGGAGTGAGTTTGTCTATTTTAATTAAATTTATATTATACAAAAACGTTGTTTTGCTTCGCACTTCAAAAAAGTGCATTTATAGGTAAGAATTTCAAACCCGTGAAGGGACAGAAATTATAAATTCACAGTGAAAGAAATATGAAAGTCACAGTCTAAGAAATCATAAAGCTATAATTATTATACAAAAACGTTGTTTTGCTTCGTACTTCAAAAATGTGCATTTAAAGGTTAGAATTTCAAACCCGTGAAGGGACAGAAATTATAAATTCACAGTGAAAGAAATATGAAAGTCACAGTCTAAGAAATCATAAAGCTATAATTATAATAATTAATATGAATAAAAAATTTACAAAAAAATGACGTATAAATTCGGCCTATCGAAACTTTAACTTATGTAGATTTAATGATTAGAAACTCTATAAAGAGGCGAATGTTTCCTTTTACTAACTGAAAACTGCAACCATCCATCCTAACAACTAAACATTTTAAAAACGCGGGCAGGAACTATTTGGTATTATGCTATTCTACCTTTCCACGCATAGTTGGCTTTTAGTTACCCTTACCAAGAGTGAATTCTACAACAGAATGATTTCTGCATAATTAAAAGTTTCGATAGGCCGAATTTATACGTCATTTTTTTGTAAATTTTTTATTCATATTAATTATTATAATTATAGCTTTATGATTTCTTAGACTGTGACTTTCATATTTCTTTCGCTGTGAATTTATAATTTCTGTCCCTTCACGGGTTTGAAATTCTAACCTTTAAATGCACATTTTTGAAGTACGAAGCAAAACAACGTTTTTGTATAATAATTATAGCTTTATGATTTCTTAGACTGTGACTTTCATATTTCTTTCACTGTGAATTTATAATTTCTGTCCCTTCACGGGTTTGAAATTCTTACCTATAAATGCACTTTTTTGAAGTGCGAAGCAAAACAACGTTTTTGTATAATTTGTGTTTGCTTTTGGAAAAATTAAACACTTGTAAATCAATTAACCCATTTTTTTTTTAATTTAGTGGTAGGAATTAAAATTGCAAATTTACAAGTTTAAATTGAAATGATTTAATATATATGATTATTTTATATTGTACAAACTTTATAATCGGTTATTGTTGTTCTAAATTATGGGGCCCTATAACTGTGGTTTAAAATTAAATATCCTATGGTGCACGCGACATCTTTTTTAATCTCGATCGCAGCACGTTATTCGATCTTTTTAAAAGTAAATTGATTAAGTTCTTGTTTTTGCCATATTCAAAAATATTCCCTCGAGCTCCCGCAGAACGAACACGTCAATACTCTCAGCATAAAACTATAGTTCTTAAATTTCATTTCACACAGTTTAATTCAGAAGTGCTTTCGATTTAGATGAATATTAACATCGCTTAAGCCGTTGTTTTCATTTTGATGGTTTATACCGTTTAATTTTCATTTTTCACTTAGATTTAAAATGAAACCATTCAGTTTATTTGCCGGTTAATGAAAATTATTAACAACACTTAATAAATACTGGTCTGCCATGGTGCACCTCATGGGCTATTAGATTAATAGTTTTGACCTAATTAATTGGTACCCTTTTAAAATAGCTTTGAACTCACTCGTTTTCCTGTGATGACGCGTTACACGACGCGCACTATTAATGGTGGACGGACGCGCACAATTAAAGATTGAAATGTATACAGAATACTGGTCGCTGACGTCTCGTTATCGCGTGATTTCGAATCATCTGATTGCCCGGTTAGATTTTATTTTGTACATGGCGATCAAGCCTTTTTCTTACTCCGTATATTTAAACTCAATTTAAAAATTATGACCTCTCGCTTTTAAGTCTCCAGTCCAACCTCAGGATACCAGTAAGTAGGAAAATATATAATTGGTACCATGACGCGGCATACGCGGGCATGGCAACTAAAAGGAAAAGGTTTTCTTAAAATTGAGTACACATGGGACCGATTTATAAAAAAAAAGGAATCCATGTGCAAGAAAAACCATTACAACTCTAACCTCCGACCTCGCGCTAGCTAGATACGCGTATCGGAAGACCTAAAAGAAAAAACACCCTACGACTGTAATTGTTCTGGGGGGGGGCGGAGTCTCTGCCGTTTACAAATAAAAGTATTTACGAATTAAAGGGTAGGAGTCAAAGATTTTAAAGGTTATATAAGAAAATATAAATAAAGTCCGAATTTGCCGTTACATATAATATGATGACTCTTTCTTTGTTTCCATCCATGTATTCATCCACTACGCTTAGTTTAGAATAAGAACGACGAAAGCGGCATAACGATGTTATACCTCAATCGCGCCATGGCTCTGGAAGATTCGCTTCAATTCCGAACTCGTCAATTATAAGAGAGAAGGGTGATACCAAGGGATTACTAGCTAAAGGGATATTGGCTAATTCGAATGATAAAATATACTAGCCTGACGTGACCTTACTAGCGTTGTTTTAATCTGCTAACTTAAAGATAACGAAAAGTGATTACCATGAACATCCACTAAGATACTAAAATATCTACTCGAGAATTAACGAGACGATCGAGACCAGAATAAACATTAAACTTTATTATTACAAGTATAATTCTCATAAATTCAAAGAGCCCTGCAAAAAAAAAAAAAAGCAAACGAAGTCGTAAAAACAACATCGCGTTAAAGAACATATTTGCAAAAAACTATGCCAAGTCCTCCGCACTGTTCCTAAAGAAACGTAAGTCTTCCTTTACTCTGCTGTCCAAGAGATGTACAGGATGATGGCCCCAGGCATCTATCCACTACTTGTCCTCTACTTGGCCTATCCTAATCCTTGAAGGTTAAGACATTCTAGGCGTCACCACGGAACTTCCACCTCTGCAGCAGGCTAGAGACGTTAACTTTTTTTTTACACGATGTTGAACGCATGAATGACAGAGAGAGAATGTGTTCTATCCATAGGCGCAAATGACTTTTATCTCTCGAAAAACTACGTCGACTTCCCTTAAAAAACGGATTTGGCCTACTGGCGATAGGCCAACTGAAAAACGTATTTACATCCCATTGTAAGAATTGGACGACGAGTCCGAAAGTTCGTTATGTCGAACACATGATAGTACCGAAAGTTCGAATACTCAAAAGGGGCTGACTTCGCGTCGACTGCAACTAAATCAGACTGAGACTGTTGCACTCTACTAACGTAACCTTACCTATAATATTATAAGAGGAATGGGTTAGAGCAAGTGTTTAACTAGTTGGAGGGATGACGTAGTTCGAGTGATTAACTAACGTAACCTTACCTAAAATATTACAAGAAGGGCAACGAAACAAAATGTCCTTTAGAGGTTGTGAACTATCGATAAAGATTCCACTTGAGGTTATGTACATGAAGATTACGGTCTATCAAGATTGTGTTGCATCGACATTATGTTCTGTCGAGATTGCGTCCCATCGAGATTATATCCCATCGATATTGTGTCCTATCGCGCGTGTGTCCAATTTTGTTCTTATATCCGTATCCTTTCTAGACTCCTTTAAATTCTGCAGCATCATTTAAATTTCCCTCCAACTTTTATAACTAAATCAATTTATTGTACGTCTGTCTCAGAGTCCATTTTCTAAGACATTTCAAAATCTCACCGTTATATACCATTTGGGCTAATGTATAATACCCAAGTTTATGTACCCTGCGGCTTATAATCATTGATAAAAAAAAATTCAATACGCACTATAAACGTTAAAAACACTGTTTTGCATTTGACTCAATACGTAGAATTCTAGGCATCGTCCTATATCTTTTAAACCAAAACATATATCGTTTGTATCTCTCGCGTTCTGCTTTATTATTTATATTTAATTAGACACAAGTTTTTTATTCAACTGCATACACCAACGTTATCTTTTTATCCGTCTTCCTATCCAACGTAATCAAAGCTACTGTTATTCAGTCTTAGTATTCAACATAATAAAAGTATAATAAAAATATAATAGAACACCCTTGTAAATCTAACACATTTCTCTCTTTCTAATGCAAACTCCCAATGAAACGCCGTCTTTTACGGTGTTTCAACCTTATCTACAGCTTTTGTTATCTCAGTCTTAGTATTCATCCGAAATGTATAGAAAAATAAAGAGTACCCCCACGAGCCTAACAAATGTTTCTCTCTCGAATGCAAACACTCAATGAAACGGACTCGCGGTCGGACGAAGAAGAAGAAGGAGAAAACCTCAGTTATCATTGACAAAAAAGATTCCACCTCATAAGACAAATCTCCATAGACTTTTCTAATGAAATTTTGAGACACCTATAAATAAAACAGGCCAGCTGGCCTGTTTTTAATTAACTGGCGTATTTAAACTTTCGGAATTTAAACTAAAACGTAAATGAGTAAAGTTTTCACGATCCAATAATATTTCGCGAATTATTTCTGCTAAAATTCTTTTAAAGATTTTATAGAAGTCTTTAACAGGAATTTTAGTTAAGTCATGAAATTGAATTCGAACATCTATTTCTTTTGTCTTCCATTTATATGAGCGTTTATTTAATCGACGTTGAATGTGATAGAAACGTTTAAGATTAGGGAAAGAAGAGGTATCCGAATCGCTAGCGGTAGAAGATGAAGAGGTTTCTGAATAATCGGCCATTTTTTATGCGGAATTATTTTTTAAAATATTTCTAATTAAAGACACAAAGTTTTAATTCAAGGGTTATTTTTTATGTCAAAAATATTTACTCGTTACCTTCTTGGAGCAATGATTTGAGTTTCTTTACTGTTTTGAATTCGTTCGCAACATTTGTAAAAGGCGTTGACCAATTTTACACCATCTCGATCCGATTCATCACTGACACTACAAAATTAATAATTGTAAATTAAACTCAAATTTTACGAATTTAAAATTATTTAAAAATCTTACATGTATTTAAATTTTTTATGGTCCGATTTCCAGAGTTCGTCAACGGGACTGTTTCCAATGTCCTCCATTTTATATAAGTTCATTTCCATATAAAATAGTCCATTCGTACGGGTCTCGTTTTTGATTCGTAGTAATTGCCATTTACCCTTAAACGTACGCTACTTTCTAAACCAAGTGTTGACACAGTAGAACTTTCTTTTACTTTTTCAAGAAAAATATTATCGTCGGGTGCTATTAATTTTTCTAAATTTAAAAACGAAGTTATTTTTCGTTTTGAGCTACTCAATTTATGAGAGGGACTGGGCCGATTGATTTCTGGCAATTCGTTTAAATTACATTCTGCTTCTACTGTAATGTCGGGAGATGGCAAAGGGCTGGACAAGTCCAATATATCCTGTGATTCGAGTAATTGGCTCATATTCAAACTATTTTATCAAAAAATAATCGACCCTAAACTACCGAAGACTGAAAATAAACTTTTACACGTTATGGTCTATCTTTATATAGACGAAAACTTCAAAAATAAATAAAAAAATAGATATTTTTTGTTTTGCAAAAACTAGAATTTAATATTTTTTAAGTCACGTACAAAGATAATTAGTTTTTTTTAATATGTATAAAAAAAACTTTTATGTATTATAAAAATATTTTAATCTAGGATAATTATCCCCTATAGTTAAATTTTTACATAGATATAACCCATTTATTTCCATATATAAAGCTAAAAAATATTAACATTTTTAAAGTCTTAGAAACATAAGAAGTCTTTAAAAAATGGCTTATTTAAGTACAAATTGCGATATTAAAAACACCGAGCGTTTTGTGGGAATTTTGTCATTAACCGCACTGAGTTTTCACATTTGTGATAAAAATGCTCTTTTTAACAAAATACCTGTAGAAAAGCGCGATCACGTTGTTAATGTAATAAGTAAACGCGTTTTTGATGAGTGTTATGAACTTTTAAAAGACTAACTACTTTATATCTGAAAAACATGGAATTTTTTGTTTTAATAGATATAATCGTGATTTAGAAATCTCTCCTCCCTTTTGTCCTTTTGCGGTGCATATTCGTCATCCTGCCTGTCCCTTTTTTAATTTTCGCTGTTCTACGTTTCAAATTCATACCAGTTATTATATACGTGGCTGGACTTACTATAAAGCGGCCATTTTTGTTACCTTGTACGTTACTTAATAAATACCAGCTTTGTTATCCAAAAAAATAATGATATCCTTATTTAGATATCGGGACATCAACATTTTTTACGAAAATTTTACGCTGGAAATGAGAAAAATGAGAAGAAAAATTAACTATCTGAGTCGACAAGTATGTATTTTTTAAACCTTTATTTATTTAAAATTATAATGTTATTAACTTTTAGATGAAAAAAATTAAAACATTATATTTAACTTTGGAACCAAATATGGACGAATTATTAATTTCAATAATGTATAGCTGAAAAAAAATAAAACCCTATATTTAACTTTGGAACCAAATATGAACAAATTATTACTTTAATGATATTTTTAAAACATTTCTATTGGCATTTTATAATTTGATAATTTTTCTTTGTGAAACTATTTCTTTATCATAAATATATTCTTTCAAAAATATTATGTTTGTAAAATGATAATTATATCAATTAAATGTAATTATAATGAATATTTTTA
This sequence comes from Odiellus spinosus, assembly GCA_963920705.1. NCBI lineage: Eukaryota > Metazoa > Arthropoda > Arachnida > Opiliones > Phalangiidae > Odiellus > Odiellus spinosus. Next base: position 9,987,871 of record OY987225.1, on the reverse strand, counting down.
TAATCTGTATATTTTATCTATATAACTAGATAATTTATCTTAATTATTATAATCCCTACGTGTATAATTTTAATATTTTGATATTCGAATAAAAAATTTAAAACTGGACGACATTGAAAATGGCATTCTATATTTTTCATGTTATTAATATACATACATAGATAATCACTTTTTATATTAAACCTCAAAATATATAAATACGCAAAAATTAGGTTAATTTTTTCACTTTTGAATCTTGTTATCAAACCTCCAAGTATGTCTAGTAAAAATATTGCCGTGGTGCAGCCGTTTTACCCGGTTCTAAAATATTTAAAATTGAGTCCAGCCGCTTTTATACCAACTAGAGCTACGAATTGGTCAGCCGGTTTAGATTTTTACGCATTGTATGGCACAGTAATCCCCGTCAATGGACTTGTCAAAGTACACACGGGGATTGCACTTGAACTACCACCTTACACCGTGGGGACGTTGCTAGGAAGATCGTGTAAGTTTTTACGATATGAAACTTAAAACTAACTTTTAAAATTATAGCTAAAATTTCTATTTTAGCGAAGCTTTTGGAGGGTATTTTTGTATACCCGGGGATTATTGACTCCGACTTTCGTGGGGAGTTACAAATCATGCTGAGAACCAACTTAGAAACGGAATATACTATTAAAGCCGGTGACAAAATTGCCCAATTAGTCATTACCCCAATATTAATCCCAGTTCTCTGCGAAGCCACAGTATGCTTTTTTTCCTTAAAAATATTAAAAACTTAATTTTACTAAAAATTATTTTTTTTTTTGAAATTGTCAGGAGTTATGTACAACAGTTAGGGGTATTGGTGGTTTTTCTCTCAAGTAATTGATGTATATTAACCGTTTAAAAAAAATGATTAAATTTGATTTTACCTTTAATTCATTGTTTCGTTGTGAATTGATGACTTTATTGTTTTTTATTACTTTTTGGCCATTTTACGATATTATGAACTCTTGCATTTCCATAGTCGGATCTTTTTTCCACATTTCGTGATATAGTGAGCTTTAAAAAACATAAAAAGTATTAATATCTATATAATTTTTTTAAACAAAACTAATTAAAATACTTTTAGTTATATTTTTTTACATAAACGAGAAACTGAATTTTTCCGTCAGACCCAGCACTATTTTAATAAAATATAATAATTAAATATAACGAACAAAAATACATTTCCGTACCTGAAAAAATAAAATATAAAATGGCGTCCTACCTCTCGTATCTTTTTTAAGAAATGTAGTCTTCTTTTTTTATTCTCTTACGACAAAAAAATGTGAGCCTCATAAACCTTTTTTATTGGTGGGCTAATATTATTAATAAAGAGATAATAACACAAATTTTTAATTCAAATTTTATTTTTAAATCATTTCTTCATCACTATGCACTTCATCTGAATCGTATTTTTTATAGTTAAAAGTATAATCTTTCAGCCATTTTTTTAGTTGTTTAGAGTTACAATAATATTTACGGATCTACAAAAAAAATCAAATATTAATATTTTATTTATGAAACTGTAATTTTAACTACATACTTTTTCTTCTAATTTTAACACTTTAGAGTCATAATCCGCAATTGAAGTATACTGACCGTCAAAGAATTCGCGGTATCTAATATAAAGTATTTTTTTAGTTCATTATATTTATTTGTTGAAAAAAAAATGACATACTTGAGAGCAAAAATGACAATTTTATACGAGATGAATTGATGAAACATTTCTTTGGAGTGGAACTCCCAACCCATAAAAGTTAATGATTTATACGGACAATGAAGGTTCGTATAATGATAAGGATAAGGACATACTTATAAAGCTTTATCCCAAACGTTTTAACGTCACAACCCCATAATACGGCTTGAAGATGAAACAAATAATTGTCAAATTCCCACACATTTAATTTACCAAATTCAGGTGTTATAAAATGCGAAAAAGGACGAGACAATAACAGCTGGTAAAACTCATTAAAGACGGGTTCTGATAACTTGACTAATAGTCTTGTTTTTGTTTCGAATATTTCGGGGTGATGATCGTCTGTGTTGTTACTTGTTTGTAAAACATAACCAGATTCAACTGCCGCAAACGCTAAACATTGAAGAGATAACACTCCTAATCTATGGGCTTGCGTACGTGGAGCGTGGTATTCAGTTAAACAAGCCATGGTGACTATAAATTTAATATTGTTGAGAAGCCTTTTTAAAGTAATTTAAATGAGGTTAGTAGGTAAAAGTAATACTTATATTCAAATAAGATTATGAGGTAAAAGTAACAATTTTTATTTCCCCCGTGGCACAACAGCTTTAAAAAGTAACCTAGTTTTTTGATTATGGCGAGAGTAAAAGTAGAAGAGAGAGAACGTTGCTAAGCGTACAAAACGCTAGAAGAGAGATGTTTTAAGCTCTTGCGTACCAAAGCCCTCCGGCGCGAGCGGAAATTTCGAAAAAAAAATTTTTTAACAAGTTGGTGATGTCAAAAACAAGTTCTCCCAAACCTTGGGATGGGCTCTAGCGAGCTGGGGCTGGAAAGGGGGATGAATTTTTGCTTAACGGGTGCGTACTTTACAACTTTCGTCCTTCTAAGAAGAGGGCAAAGGACCTCCTCGCCCTCTCTAGGCCTGGTATCAGACTGGTTTGTGGTCTATTAACGGGCCATTGTCATCTTAACAGGCACCTCAACTTGATCGGTATTGGGGACGATCCGCTCTGTAGAGCGTGTCTCACTGAGGAGGAAACCTCATCCCATGTTCTCTGTAGCTGCATTAACTACTCAGCTCTGAGAATGGAGCATCTTAGTATGCATACAATGGAAACCCGTGAGTTTTCTGATATCCCGGTGAAGCAAAATGTTCGCTTCATCACAGAGACAGGTCTTTTCATGACATAAACTGCCTGGGGTTGCACAATGGACTCTAGTCGAGGTGCACGGTCGGAGTAATCCGACCACCCACTCATAGGAGATATGTATGACCAGCCCTAAAAGCATTCGCAATATTACATCCAGTTTTTCAGATGTTCTGACTATTTCGTTGATCTCATCCGTAATAGGCAGCGCACGTGAATGCACCTTCAAGCCATTTCTAATCGAGTTAATATTCTTTTAGACTGAGAGCCGAGTATAATGCGCTTTGTGGAATACCAGCTAGGCACAATTTTAGGGTTAGGATGGCTCCCGCTCGCGAACATTATTGGCCCCCTGAGACATTCGGACAAAGCATGCACTCTGTTCATAGTATTTGCTCATACAAGCTTTATTATAGGTAGCGAGAGATAGATAGTACACGGGTCATTTATAAATTCAACTACAGCATTCAATTGGGCGCATTAACTCTTAAAAGAAGAACGGACTGACGGCGGAATTCTTTTCAAAATCGCGACGGGTAAGAAACTTTGCGAAAATAAGTGGGACGGTTTGAAAGTTTTTAGTTTTGACTCGAGCTTCGCTATATTTCTCTATTTTTTTTTTGTTCGAGTGCATTTTGAAAAGTATAGCTGAAGGCGAGGCGAATGACTCGGAAACACATTTCATCGGAGAGTACTAATTTAGACTTTCCGCTATCTCCAAGAAACAGATTTTGACAATAAACACCAATGGGCATAATATGAACTCTGTCAATAACATCACTTTTTGAAGCTGGAACCAAACCTAATATGATCATGTCAAATTTCTCAATTTCGTAAATATTTAGATTTAGTACTACAAAATTAAATCAGAAACTTTATTTTCCATTGTAATATAATGCTTAGTATTTAAAATTCATCTTAAATGAGCTATCTGAATCATTTCTTGAAATAGAAGAAGTGGCGCAATCACTTGAAGGAGATTTGGACAGCATTCCCCATACTTCATAACATGATGAAATCATGAACCGAATCTGAAAATGGAATTAGTCCCCGAGGTTATAAGAACACAAAGCCTGGCTGCCCAACTAGGGGAGAGAAGAGTTGGTCTCGTGACCTATACTTACGAAGTAGGCTATTCAAATGGAGTAATTCAGAAGAGACGTACTGATTTGAAAGCGGGAGGCGAAGTAGCGACACTTATAACTTCAAAAAGTTTCTTAGAAGAGATATTATAAAGCCATGGCACAAGTATCAATATGTCACAGGACGGACGTAGTCAAATCCACTGCGGTGCCATAACTCAATTTTTTACTCCGCATATGGCACTAATTACAAAAAGCGGCGAGGGTGGTTGTCCGCTTACCCTCAGATGGTGGACGCCGAGCCCTCCCGAAAATGTTATCTCTCTCTTTATAGACAACGGGTGGAAAGTTCGTAAGGATAGGTCTCTCCCCTATTTGGGCAGCCAGGCTTTGTGTTCTTAGAACCTCAGGGACCTATTCCATTTCCAGATTCGATTCATGATTTCATCACGTTATGAAATATGGGGAATGCTGTCCAAATGTCCTCCAAGTGATTGCGCCAATTCTTTTATTTCAAGAAATGATTCAGATAGCTCGTCTGAAGATGAATTTTAAATAATTAAAAATTAAAATTTATACAAAGAATTCTTAGTGCACTATTTTCATTTTATTTAAAAGCAATAAATAAAAAAACCAGACTAGTTTCGGCTAATTGCGAGTATCGCTGCCATCATTATGAATTTTATATACTAAGCACTATATTACAATAGAAAATAAAATAGAAATTTGTGATATAATTTTGTAGTACTAAATCTAAATATTGAGAAATTTTACATGATCAAATTAGGTTTGGTTCTATAGCTTCAAAAAGTGGTGAAAGTGTTATTGACAGAGTTCATATTATCCCCATTGGTGTTTATTGACAAAATCTGTTTCTTGGAGATAATGGAAAGTCTAACTTCGTACTCTCCGAAGAAATGTGTTTCCGAGTCGAGTGCAGTTCGGAAAAACTACTTTTATTCCCTTTGCTATTTAACACGTGTTTTAATTCGCCTCGGCTACAGCTATACTTTGCAAAATGGACTCGAACAAAAATATAGAAATATAGCTAGGCTCGAGTCACAAACTAAATTTTTTACAACCGTTCCACTTATTTACTCAAATATTCAGAACATCTGAAAAACCAGACGTTATATTGGGAATGCTTTTAGGGTAGCTAGTCATACATCATGAATTTGTTCGTTTTATCTCGGTAAATACTAGTATAAATTTCTTTTTCATTTTCTGTACAATTTTCTGTACATCGGTCTTCTGTACCATAGCCCATTCTTTTCAGAAGGGCAAATGTTACTATTGCCCATCTTCCGTACTAGGAGAACCCCTAAACCTCGGTCTTCCGTACTAGTAGAACCGCGATTTTCAGTTCCACGATCCGCTATTGTTGCTCGAGCTCGAATGGTACGGTAAATTTTCCGTACTAGGAGAACCCCTCAACAGAAAGTTCGGCCTTTAACGTGATCCACTTGAAATAGGGGAATTTGATTCTACTATAATTCGAGAGGGGGGAATAACCTGCAGAGAATCCTGGGGACTAGTTAAATGTGTCACACAAATCAACGGGAAAAATTTACACATTATAAAAATATGCCAAAAATTCCTAATTAAGCGCTACGCTTCCCGTAGAAGTTAGTAAAATTAATGGGTAATCCGATGGTAATTCCTGATGTAGAATCGTGATACAGTCGGGGTATGCATCCCGGCATTTAACAAAAAAAGGCTGTTCAAAACCCCGAGCTATACCCATTTGTTTACAAAAGGCCGATTGTTGCAGTTGTTAAGGACAAGATGGGGTTGATGATTTTTGATTTTTTTTTAAATCAAAAAATTTATTTGATTTAAATCAGATGTTTTTGATTTTTATTAAATTTTATGATTTCTATTGATTTTTTTTTTTTTGAATTCTCATTAATTTTTGGGATTTTCATGGGAATAAATTTATGCTTTATCTTGGTGAAACTATACCAAATAGCATTGAATTTTCTGCCGGCTGACATGATGATTTTAGAATCACTGGTCCGTAGTACCTACTCAAACTGATTTAAATCAACATCCCTGGGACACGATCCTATAGCCTTAACATAGTCAATCCAATGGCACTCACTCTGCGAACATTACTATACGCCAATGCCTGTCGTACTTGATCCTCCAAATGGCATTCTTCAAACGCTCGAGCAAATGTTTGTGGCACACCCAACATTGTAAAAATACCTTCCGTTTTTCCATGCTTTAAAAAAGTTGTTGAATAATTCAAGAGATATTTAACATTTGGGAACTGAATCGAACTGCAGATCTGTACAGAACTGAATCGAACTCTAGAATTGGAGCAGACGATGTTTTTGGATCTCCCATTTTGTTTTGTTGGTTATGAAGCTCACTCTCTTTCTAAATTCTGTAGATGTAGGTTGTATGTAAATAAGCTCCCTTAAAAGGTTTAAATTAATTTTTAAATTAATCCAGTATGTTTATGATTATTATTTATTTAACTCAATAAATAAGTTACCATGTTTGGTTATGCTAGTCTTTATTTGTCACTAGTTCGATGGTCCTTCAGTGGTAGCAGAGCGTGGTTAGGCTAGTGATTTGAGAGACTGACCAAATATGGCGGACAGTACCAATCAGGTACATCAAGTGACAAAGTTAAATAATACGAATTATCGGACGTGGAAATATGAAATTGAAATATTATTAAGAGAGAGAGGACTATGGGGAAGAGGTAGCGCCCGTTACACCTGCAAGTCAAGAGAAGATACTAGGTTTCAAGATCAGGGAGTCTAAGGCGTTTGGCACTATAGCCCTCGCTATTACTCCAGAAACTAGGAGTCTATTCCCGAGTCTGAGAGTATCGCACGAATTATGGGATGCATTGCAGAAACGATACGAACCCACTTCCAGAGAAAGAATTGGAACCTTATTGACTGACTTTTACGCCGTCAGGTATACAGAGAATGAACCCTTACCAGATTTTCTCGCACGCCTAAGCCATCTTTATATGCAATTGAAAGAAGCGGGATATACTGTTGGATCTACCGAGTATGCATTTAAAATGATCGGAACACTACCCGAATGATACCAACCTCTTGTATCGCATATTTATCGTTTTGACGATAGTCGGTTCGTACCAGACACTGTTCAAGAGGAGCTGTTACATGAATATGAGAGACAATTCCAACGTAACTCGAGTCATGAAAATTGTTGTGTTGAGGTGGGCGCGAAAAATAATATGCTAAGTTTAAAAGTATAACTGTTAAATATTTTATTAATTATAAATAGAATAATTATATAATGAACTAAACGTGATGGTAGTTATGATAGAAGTGAGGTTACAACATCATTAGTACATTAGTTAACAAGCAGACGACCAATCACAAACCAGGGAGTATAACAAGGAGTATATATCATAGGATGTCAAAATAGTAATAATGGAACCCCTTTTTCTTACACTCTCCCTTTTTGACATATTTCAATTTGCTAATAGTTCTGATTAATTAAATTTAACATATCTATACAATGGAGAAAAACATGCTTATTTAATATTTTAGTAAAAATGTCAGCGACATTATTTTTACTTTGTATATATTTCAATATAAATAAACCCTGATCCAATTTTTCACGCAAGAAATGATAACGGATATCGATATGTTTCGATCTATGGTTTTCAATGGCATTAATCGCGAAACATATAGCTGACTGATTATCACAGTATATGACTGGGGGTTTAACATCTAAATTGAAACACTCAAGTTCTTGTAATATCGGGAGTAACCACAATAGTTCTTTCCCGTTTCGTTAGGTGAGATTTCGATGCTATGATGAATGCCTCGTAATTGTTTTCGTATGATTTTTCTTTCTGGACCTGTCTTCCAAATTCTGCTACTAGCATTTGTTTTATCTTCACTGGTGTAAAATCTTTGTCTTCAAACTGATATATTTAAAGAACAAGTGGTTCATACGATTTTGGCAATGATTCTATCATCTGGTAAGCTATATCTTCATCAGCGATTGTTTTTCCTGCCTGCTCTAATTGTCTTTTCACGTTAAATAATCTGCTGATAAACGCTGGCATACTTTCACCTTCTTGATATACAACGGAATAGAAATCTCTCCTAAGTGCCGCTATTCTAGCTGTAGACTTTGGTTCAAATACTTCTTTTAATGCAACACACGCTTCGTCTGGTTTGGTGGTTCCTTCAACAATAGTCCGCAGGTCTTCAATGAGACTGAGAGCAATTGTAGAGTAAGCCCTGGACACCCGTCGATTATACTTCGTTTGTATATCTTCAGTAGCAGTACTTAAGGGAGCCGCTTCTGTATTTAGCACTATCTCCCAAAGCCCACGTTCTCTTAATACCATCTCTATTTCGAACTTCCATGACTTGTAATTATCAAAGTTCAGTTTCGTTATATTCCCTAGCCATGAACCACTGTTAGTACCTTCTGCCATCTTCAAAATAAGCCTTGGTTGCAGTGGTTGGAAGTTTAAATTTGTACATACATCTTAATAGTCCTGAACCACGCACCTGCTACCATGTTGTGTTGAGGTGGGCCCGAAAAATAATTTAAAAGTATAACTGTTAAATATTTTATTAATTATAAATAGAATAATTATATAATGAACTAAACGTGATGGTAGTCATGATAGAAGTGAGGTTACAACATCATTAGTACATTAGTTAACAAGCAGACGACCAATCACAAACCAGGGAGTACAACAAGGAGTATATATCATAGGATGTCAAAATAGTAATAATGGAACCCCTTTTTCTTACAAAAATAACACAGAATCTGCTGCTTATGCATCAAGTATTAAGAAGCAAGTACCGCATGTGGAACAGAAAGTCCAACAGAAGAAACCCCAACCGCAACCCGACAGTCAAGCAAGACGTGGTCGATCATTACCACGCTTTCAAGGTAATTGCTATAATTGTGGACGTCAGGGGCATCGGAGTATACACTGTAGGCAGCCGAAGAAGGACCGGGGATCTGTGGCCAAAGGGGGAGAGGCTTTCTTTGCCTCTGCATGTTATACCACAATGGCAGCAAATGAATGGATTATTGATACCGCCTGTACACACCACCTATGTAACCAGAAAGAGTGGTTTCAGACATACGAACCCCTCACAAACGAAATTATTCTTGGGGAAGGCAAATCAAAGGCAGAAGGGATAGGTAACATACGGATGGAAATTTGTAGACAGAGCCGGAAGTTTTACACTCGCAAACGTACTCCATACCCCTCATATGGGCAGAAACCTCATATCAGGAAGATTATTGGACGAGCATGGTTATAAATTAGTGTTTGCTAAGAAGAATTGCCAAATTTATCACCCCGATGGCCATGTAGTATTTGAAGCAAAATTGACTGATAATTTTTATAAATTCGAGACTCGCATCTTATTTAACACCAAGAATGAACACGAATTCGCCGAAGTATATCACGCTGATAAAGGGCAGAATACACTAATGACTTGGCATCAGCGCCTGGGGCATATCAATGTGGAAGATCTCAAATTTATGACGAGGAATGGGATGTTATCTGGCCTTGTTGGTTTAAAGGGGCAGATGGACCCTTGCAAGTCATGTATACTTAGTAAGAGTACCGCTCAAAGTTATCTATCCAAAGTACCAGGGTCTTGCAATTAGTCCACTCTGATGTGTGGGGACCGGCTCCGGTAACCTCTTTAGGGGGAGCAAAATACTATGTAACATTCGCCGATGATTTCAGCCGTAATATATCAGTCTTTACTATTGCAAAGAAGGGTGCAGTTTTCCGGTGTTGTGAGATATATAAAGCGAGAGCTGAAAACCAGACTGGGGAAAAAATCAAAACGATTCGTACAGACAATGGCACTGAATATTGCAACCAAGCATTTGAGGAATTCTGTATCGCTGCTGGAATTAAACATGAAACAAGTAACACATACTCACCGCAGATGAACGGCATTGCCGAAAAAGTTAACCGTACCCTGGTGGATTCTGTTAGAACTATGATGGTAGATGCCAAGCTCCCGATGACTCTATAGGGTGAAATAAAGTTCCCTTGGAAATATGGACCGGGAAGAAGCCCAGTAGTCGCCATCTGAAGAAGATAGGGTGTCAGGCATATGTTCATATACCAAAACAACGTCGACGTAATAAATTACAGAGCCGTGCAATGATGGGCGTATTAATAGGATACTCGACCAGAACCAAAGGTTACCGTATATGGTTTCCTGATTTACGAACAGTAAAAGAATCCAAGCATGTCAAGTTTGACTAGTATAGATGTGGTCGAACGAGTTCAGATTACGAACGGGTGCCTGACACATACAATTTTTCTGATTTTGATACACCACCAGACATTGAACTCGAAGATAAACAACCGGATACCGCCCCTCCTATAAAAGATATGCCAGATGAAAATAATGACAATCAAGCAACCGCAAGGCAAGAAGCAGATCCAAACTCGAACGACAGTTCAATTGTTTCAAATTTACCAGCAGGATGGAAACAAATCATTAATATCAGACAGGAAGGGAAATATAAAGGTCAAATAGATATCTACTATGTACCCCCACATGGGAAGCGCCTTAATTCAGAACCTCAAGTAAAAGCGTACCTAAATGCAAACAATCTTAACCATGACATTAAATTGTTTAATTTTTGCAAGAAAGATGTTCTTGCTGCACTAAATTCTAATGAAGCTCTGGCAAAAAATGATGGGAATGAAATGAAACTCCCAGTAGACCAGGAGAGAGAAGAGATATTTCACGAAACAGTTGAATCCAACTGCACGGAGATAATTATCCCAAAGACATATGAAGACGCCCTACGATCACCTGAGCATGAACAATGGGTTTCAGCTATGGAATCTGAAATACGAACCTTTAAGGAGAGAAATGTGACACAAAAGGTTACCCGGCCAACAAAAAAGAAAGTAGTAGGTTGTCGGTGGATCTATGATATTAAAACCAACAGTCAAGGTGAGGCCATACGTTATGAAGCTCGCTTGGTCGCACAGGGATTTAACCAGAAACCTGGTCAAGACTATGAAGAAACTTTTTCCCCTGTGGTAAACTTTACGCTTATAAGGCTATTCATAGCTCTCTTTGTAGTCACATGTGGTTGGGTACATAATCATTTCGATGTGAAAAATGCCTACCTATATGGTACGCTAAAAGAAGATGTATACATGGAGCAAATCCCAGGTTTTAAGGTTGGGGATGCATCAATCCACTGCTTAAAGCTCCTTAAGGCTTTGTACGGACTACCACAGAGTGGGAGGGCTTGGTACAGAGAACTTGACAAGACCTTTAAAGAAATTAACTTCAAGAAACTACCAGGAACTAATTGTATCTACTTTATTCCAATGAAAGTTCTTGTTTTGGTCTATGTTGATGATTTCGCAGTTATAGCAAGAGATGACCGCACACTAGAAGAACCGTTTACCAGATGAAGAATCTCGGGCCGATTAAGAAGTTCTTGGGTGTAGAATTCGAACCAGATAAAGTCGGAGGAATGATACTCCATCAATCAACTTATATAAAAACGTTGGTTTAATATTACTCAAGAAGTACCGGTGTCTTTGCCTCTAAACCCTAATATTAGATTATCCCGGAATGATTGCCCGACATCAGATGAAGAAAGAGAGCAGATGAACAAGTACCCGTATCAATCAGCAATAGGATCGCTGTTATATTTAGCGCTCCGAACCAGACCCGACATATTATATGCGGTGATTTCGTTATCTCAATTTAACGCAAACCCAGGTCAATCTCATTGGGCTCATGTTTGTCAATTACTACGATACGTCAATTCAACAAGATATTACACCCTACAATATAACAAAGAAGATTATTCCTGCATTAAAATGTTTTCTGACTCAGACTGGGGGAAGGATCTAGACACCAGACGGTCAACATGCGGTTACGTTTGTTATTGGGGGAGGGGGGGCTCAGCGTTTTCATGGCGGTCTTTTCGACAAAAATCTGTGGCACAATCTACCATGGAAGCCGAATATGTGGCGTTAGCAGAAGCTTCAAAGGAACTACGGTGGTTAAAGACTATAACAGACAATTTAGCGACACAATTTAGCGACACAATTTAATATCCAATTCCCACTACCCCGTATGTATTGTGATAATAAAGCCGCGATCTTTTATGCGAAGAATCCGGTTGAAAATAATCGCTCGAAGCACATCGATATCCGTTTTCATTTTATACGTGAGCTCCTAGAAGAGGGACTAATGGAGTTACAATATGTATCAACGAAAAAGAATGTTGCCGATATTTTTACAAAGCCGTTACCTAAAATTAATTTTGAAAATTGTTTGAGAATGTTAAATATTAACTATAATTAACTATAATTAACCATAATTGTTGCTAATTGTACTAATTTTAACTCTCTATGGTATAAGATACTTCATAATGTTAAATAGGGGGAGTTTGTTGAATAATTCAAGAGATATTTAACATTTGGGAACTGAATCGAACTGCAGATCTGTACAGAACTGAATCGAACTCTAGAATTGGAGGAGACGATGTTTTTGGATCTCCCATTTTGTTTTGTTGGTTATGAGGCTCACTCTCTTTCTAAATTCTGTAGATGTAGGTTGTATGTAAATAAGCTCCCTTAAAAGGTTTAAATTCATTTTTAAATTAATCCAGTATGTTTATGATTATTATTTATTTAACTCAATAAATAAGTTACTATGTTTGATTATGCTACTCTTTATTTGTCACTAGTTCGATGGTCCTTCAAAAGTGACCTTTGAAAGTTCCTCAGGGAAAACACCAAGGTGAGTTACACCCGCCTCAAAGTTACCAGGAAACAAAGCTCCATTGTTAATTATAAACTAGCGAAAACAAGGTTTAAACATGGTTCTTTAGAAAAAATATTTCAGGGATCACCGGGGTATCCTTATCTGGTGCAGGAGTTATATTTCCTGAGGGGACCTTTGGTATGGGAGTGAGATTTCCTGATAGGACCTCTGGTCCTGGACCCGCATTTCCTGTTGGGACCTCTGGTCCTGGACTGGCTTTTCTGATGGAACCTCTGCTCCTGGACTGGCTTTTCTGATGGAACCTCTGCTCCTGGACTGGCATTTCCTGATAGGGCGTCTGGTCCTTGACTGGCATTTCCTGATAGGGCGTCTGGTCCTTGACTGGCATTTCCGGATAGGACGTCTGGTCCTTGACTGGCATTTCCTGATAGGACGTCTGGTCCTTGAGTGTCATTTCCTGATAGGACGTCTGGTCCTTGAGTGTCATTTCCTGATAGGACGTCTGGTCCTTGACTGGCATTTCCTGATAGGACGTCTGGTCCTTGAGTGTCATTTCCTGATAGGACGTCTGGTCCTTGACTGGCATTTCCTGATAGGACGTCTGGTCCTTGACTGGCATTTCCTGATAGGACGTCTGGTCCTTGACTGGCATTTCCTGATAGGACGTCTGGTCCTTGACTGGCATTTCCTGATAGGACGTCTGGTCCTTGACTGGCATTTCCTGATAGGACGTCTGGTCCTTGACTGGCATTTCCTGATAGGACGTCTGGTCCTTGACTGGCATTTCCTGATAGGACGTCTGGTTCAGAAGCCACGGTTCGTGATGAATCTGCCTGACCCATATCTTGAACATCAATACCGGTTGTTATAGGAGTACCGAGTTCCAGAATAGACAGGTCACTAAACCCTAACGGGGGATGATATCCATGAGTATGGCCAAAATTAGTGATCTTCCTCGGTATGGTGTGCCAACCATTGCTGGGCAGCCTCAGCAGAGACAGGTTCAGGAGGGATAGGAACTATTTAGTGGCTCATAAATATTCGCTGGCTTTCTGAGAGACGAGTGAGCCTATGATAATTTTAAGTAGTGCAGGAGGAAGGCGCTGCGTCTATATAAAAATATAATGGAAAAGAGCCCTTAATAATATCCAGGGTTGAAAGTCCTCTACAATGTCGAATAGTCTAAAGAATTATAAGCAATAGGCGAAGGAGACATGGAGCAATTTACGAGTGACAAAGATTTAGCTTGAATTGGATGTTGTGAAAAATAAAATTCAATATCTTTGTATGAATTAAGAAAGGGAATGAAGTCCCCCCCTTTCACTCTACTAAATGTGATGACGCCCAAAACGTCGTCGCGTTCCTTCAATGTCGAGCTTTCAGGCCAGGCGAATTTCCGGTTTAGATAGCTTACAAACGCATCATGCCGGAAATCGACCTGGCCAGATAAGTTTAGCAGACGACGTTGCGCTACATTACAAACCCCACCTTCCACTACCTTTCTAAATTCTCTCTGATTTAATAGACAGGAGTCCTGAGTTCGAATCTCTTCTATTTCCCACTAGTTACGATCTCCCCGTCTGTAGGTTTCCCCAGATTATATAGAAGGTCGTCCTGGTAGTCACGTGACATTCTGGATGACAATGAATCCTCATGACATAGGTAGCGCCCTCTATAGGAGGTTTCCTCAAGGGTTGAAGCTATGATTAAGTCCCATTTGACAGCCTGCAGTTCATGAACCTAGGTAAGCTTTTTGGTCTTTCATTAAAGGTATAAAAGGGGTCCCCATTACAATACCCCCCGCCACAAATAATGAAAGACCATGAAAATAAAATTAAAAAAAAAAAAAAACAACAAAGAGGTAGATAGAGAGTTTTAATATCAGGAGAGGAAAAACAAAAGAAACATGGAATTCCGAAATACAAAAGTACAAAAAAAATTTTGTTTAAACATAAAATGCAAATTGCACACAAAAGTAAACAAAAGAAAAATGGGTGAAACAAGAAAATTACAAAAAAAGATACCAAACTAGGTTACTCGAAACTGAAAGAAAGAGAAGAATATATATATATATATATATATATATATATATATATTCCCATTAAATCCCATTAATTCTGAAGGGATTATCCCTTATTAGGTGGGTTATACAAAATCCAAAAAATTCACTAGAAGGGGAGGCCATCTAAACTAATCCCAAAATATTAAATCCCATCATATACCAAGAACTCGATTGGTGTTTAATATATTTATTAATGATATATTCACTACTGCTAATGACGATTCTCTTACACTTTATGCCAATGGCAATACACTGACAGATAGTGACCAAGATTATAACTTGTTCATAACTCGTGTAAATCATAAACTAATTAGATTAAACCAATGGCTAGTTAATGACACTTTGACTTTGTGTTTTCCCGAATCTGACGCGCCAATTCCAATACCTGCTCTCCCCTAAGGTTGGCTTTATAATGCATAAGTGAGAAAATCATACCAGGGTGAGATACACTGGGGATACCCTCAATAAATGGTAGGCCTAATGGCTGGATCATGGGGGAGTTAGACTCCACTAGGATACGATTAGCTGGCATACATTTGAGGGCTTCCTGGGTCATAGACGAGTTGGTGAACACCACCAGGGGCTAATCACGAAATATACTTTAGAAAAAGCCGACAGGAATTGGCACATCTGGGGATTTGTACCCTGGAAAGTCAATATTAGTATGGGGTGGCTAGGGGCCAGTTTTTGTTGTAGATCGTAAAACAATCTTCAAATGCAAAACGGCAATGGACGCACACAGGTTGCCCGAATTTCTTGGCAATGCCCAGTTGCTTCCTAAGCTCGAATTGTTGCTGAATCTTAGAACAATTCTCCAGAACGTCCAGGGTATAGTCTAGTCCGACATTTCCGATTCCGCGGACACGAGAAAATTGCAAACATTGTCGAACAATATATCTTCCATCGCGTTCTCACAAAATTGTCTGGCAAATGCTGGAGACACCCCTACTACCAAATAGATTCCAGGCATTTTCCCAAAGTGGAGGAGAGTTGAAGTCAAATCGTCAGGTCGATTCCCCACATGAACCAAGAAACTCTCTAATTTTCTGGGAAATAACGTCGGATTGTTCAGCACATATTTGTGAAAAGGGATTTGTAAACCCTTTTTTCGGTAAAACAGGTTTAAAGAAAATAATAAATCCACATATAGCATATCTTGAGCGAGCGAAGGTGGACAAAACTGTGTGCCCTTGTCCACACAAGAGGTGGAATCATTTATGAGATTATCATCCAGTAAAGTGGTCTGGGTAGCATTATCAGTCTCAGGTATTGCACTAGGTTGTTGAGTAGTAATAGGTGGTGAAATCCCCATGTCCCTCTGGACCTGTCCAGGTGATGAATCATTGATATTGCGTAACAGTCGGGTCCTATTTTGAAGTTCTAATAACTCTAGACGGCGGATTGTATCATGTAAGAAAGCATCCGATGGAGAGTCAGGTACCCTTGAAGAGGGGTTACGTCCACGATATACACCTCTATGTAAAGGCATCTACAGAAATATAGGACAACAATATACTCACGAGTGTCGTACATATTCATATGGGGAATAAGCAATAGGTATAGGTCTCATTGAAAAGTTAGACCTATTTAAAATCTGGGGTGCAATGGCATGTAATAAGAGATAATCTTCAATATCAGGAAATGACCGTACCGGCCGCCGGTATGGAAAAATCTCGGCGAGGCGCGGCCGCCGGTATGGAAAAATCTCGGCGAGGCGCGGCCGCCGGTATGGAAAAAACTCGGCGAGCCGCAGCCGAAACATGGTCATGCCGCTGCTGGTTTTCTCACGGCATCTGAGTCTATATCGCTCGCAACTTGATCCATTAACGGTTACTTAAATAAACCGAGCTCAATTTTAAAATGCGGCTCACCTTCTGTCTCTGCCAAAACAACAATATACAGTGTGATCTTTATTTAAAACAAATTCAGCGTGACAACTGTGATTTTATGTTTATCGCATCGACTCAAACAAATGCGGTAATTATTAAAAATATAATTGACACTAAAGATTCATCTACGGATTTTATTTTTGAAAAATAATCTACTTAATTAAATTTATCGAAAATATTATGCCTATGCCTAGTTTTGATTTGACATCCTCCATAATCTCCATAAAACAAGTTTTAAAGGAACTGGTTTTTTGGCGCAGTGCCACTCTTTCTCTATGTACCAAGTGAAGCGGCCGTCCAAATCACGTGGGCTTCAAAACCGCTTTACATTAATATTCGCCTCCGCGCCTAGGGGGGAGAGCAATGAAAATTTGATGGAGTGGGAAAATTCAAAGCAATACACTTCTTGATATAATTATTAACTTCTGGTATTATCGGCAGGTTTAAGGCAAACACAATACAATTTAACATTTTTTTTAGGGGGGGGGGTAAAGCATTCCGTCATCCCTTTTTGGTTTAATTATTCGCTCAGCCCTTCTAATTTTTTGACTAATCTCTAAATCCTTTTTATCTTTGGGGTCCGCATGTTCTTTTGCCCTTTCTAACGCTCGCCTTCCATTGGACAGAAATCCCATTCGACCGAATTAAAAACACAATCTATCCCATTGAGCAGGAATTGAATTCCCATTCGACCGAATTAATAAAAAACAGTTTCCCAATGAATAAAAATGAAATTTAGTTTGCTGGAAGTGTTCCCATTCAACAGAAAAAGTCCCAATTAACAGAATCCCATTTGTTCGAAAAACGCTTTATTTCGACGCTTAAATCAAGCTCAATAGCCTGAATACGAAAAGTCTAATCAACATTAGGAAAAATTAAGGGCTCAGCATAAGTAGATAACTTACCCTACCCTAAAAACCTCTTCAAAAAAGCTTAACAAGCCGGTTTAAGCAAATGTAACCGAGAATTATTGAACTGAAAAGACCCTGTAAACCTCGGTTAAAGCTGATTAAACCGGCTAATTACGCCTCGTCTAAAGAGGGTACCAACCCAAACTAACCTAACCTATCCAAAATTAAGGCAAGCCCTAACGTAATAAATAAAGGCCCGTATAGCCGAACCATTTGTCGAAACTACCTTACCCTAAACTAGCCTAACCCAACCTAACCTACCCCACTATAACCTCTTCAGAAAAAGCGTAATAAGCCGATTTAAGCAAATGTAACCGAGATTTATTGAACTTAAAAGAATTGTAAAACTGGGTTAAAGCTGATTACACGGGCTGAAAACGTCTCGTCTAAAGAGGGTATAACCCAACCTAACCTAACCTAAGGCGGTTTAAGCAAATGTAACCGAGGTTTACTGAACTGAAAAGGCCCTTTAAACCTCGGTTAAAGCTCATAAAACCGGCTAATTACGCCTCGTCTAGAGAGGATATAACCCAAACTAACCTGGCATATCCAAACGTAAGCCATCCCAAACGTAATAAATATAGGAGCGTATAGCCGAAATATTTGTCTAACCTAACCTAACGTGGTTTAAGCAAATGTAACCGAGGTTTACTGAACTGAAAAGGCCCTTTAAACCTCGGTTAAAGCTCATAAAACCGGCTAATTACGCCTCGTCTAGAGAGGATATAACCCAAACTAACCTAGCCTATCCAAACGTAAGCCATCCCAAACGTAATAAATATAGGAGCGTGTAGCCGAACTATTTGTCTAACCTAACCCAACCTAACCAAATCTAATATAACCCAACCTTACCAAAACCTAATTAATATATTGGCAACAACCGTCAAAATAGGTTTTAAAGCCAATGGCGTCTAAAGCGTACCTCATAAAGTAGCATTTACCAGCATTTAAAATACTTTTAGACTTTCGGTTCTTAGTCTTCGAAACACCTAAATTTGTAACTACATCGATCCAAATTTTTGTACTCCATTTACCCTTGAACTCACCTACTCTCTCTAGATTGTAATCAATAGCTAAAAGCATGCCTTTTCCAAGATGTTCATTAGTTACATCCTTGTAGTTTGTTGTGCAAAAACAACCATTCTTCTTTTTTTTCCATTGTAGGTACGATCTATAAAAATACTGGTAATAGTTTTTTGGATTACGTTAATTACAGAAGCCATAATCCACGTGAACATCACTTGATTAATTTAACAGTCTGTTCCAAAAGAGACGCGCACAAACGTCATCCCAGGATTTAGGTTGCGTTCAGCAACGCAAACCGAATAAATAATTTTATCATAGGTACGGTACGTTTTAAGGGGAAGCCCTAAGCTTTTTTCTTTAAACCCTACTTTAGACACGTTTTTCTTCACTTTTAGGGCTATCAGACCTATTTCCTTACTTGATAATGAAACTAGAGACAAAAAATTTCCAATCAATTTCCCAGAGTAACGTTTTCAATTACGGTTATATTTCATTTTTAAATTAAACATCTTTAAATAGTGAAAAGATAAAGTCACTTACGCAGGATTTATTCGAAAACGAATGAAGATTTTTCAGGCGTCTTTTCTGTTTCCTGTTGAGATATGATAACGTAAATTCCCCTATAGTCATTTAATTTAAAAAATAACATTAACATTTAATTACCCTTCAAAATAACCCTATGTTTGACATATTTTTCAGTGTTAACGTAACTATTCAATATTTTTGTTCTAAATAGGCTACTGTAAGACATAATCATATATCATACGAATTTGAGATTTCATTTATACCTCTATTATTAATCTCAAAAATGAAAGCTCAGTTATTTTTCGAAAATACGTTAGTTAATTTGTCCGGAAATCATACTTAAGTGGAGGTATAAATCACGAATACTTCGTAAAATTATCATAACTCGCTTAATAATAGTCGTAGCACTTAAACATTCGTAAGATTGATGAATAGTTACGCTAACATATCTCATTTAGTATACAAAAAAGACGCCTGAAATAAATCTATATTCGTTTTCGAATAAATCCCGCCTAAGTAACCATATCTTTTCACTATTTAAAGAAGTTTGAAGTTAAAAATTAAGTATAACCGCAATTGAAAATGTCACTCAAGCTACTTGGAATTTTCTCTAGTTTCATTATCAAGTAACAAAATAGTTCTGTTAGCCCTAGAAGGCAAGAAAAACGTGTCTAAAGCAAGCCCCCCCCCAAAAAAAACACTCGGGGCTTCCTCTTAATGTATTTTAGGTTTTAAAGGTACTATCTGTGATTTTTAAATCCCCTTTAAAGTCGCCTTCTTTTCTAGCTTAGTAGGCGACGCTGTACAAAGCGAATTGTACAGTCTCTGGGCTTTTTTAAGACACGATTTACTCAGTTTCAATAGTGATATTTTTTAACGTGGTAGAAACTACAGATTATTCCACACATTAACATTTTAAATTACGGTTATATATAATTTTTTAATTGACTTTGAACTTCGCAAAATATTGAAACGATGAAAGAATTTCGGCCGGATATATTGGAAAACAAAAAGATTTTTTGGAAACGGTATTTTTTCTTAGTATAGTAACTTGTCCGCGCGATTTTTAAATTCAAATAGCATTAACATTTAATTGCCTTTCAAAGTTTCCCTATAAAAAAGGAGTTATGTTATTGCTGAAATATAACGTCGACTTTGATGGACCAATTAAACTTAAAGATAATTATATAAAAGTCTAGCAAATTACGCAATAAAATATTGTGGAAAAAATCTTTAGCAGATTTTGTAGAAATCCTATGGTCTTCTCTTTACAATACTTAACAAAGTTTAAAGTTAATATAAATATTGAGTTTCACCATAGTCAAAAATGTTACCTCATTTAGAATATTCTCGATTTTGATTATAAAGTAAAGAAATCTAATTAAATTGGAAGCTCAGAAAATTGTGTCTTAAATAAGACCCATAGTAAAAGTACGTGATTGCTTCACCTTAAAAAACATGGGAAAGAGAAAAGTAAACAAAACCACGAAAAATAGGAACAAAATGATAAATGGTCTAAATTATAGGAACACTTTAATAATAAAAATATATAGGAAGCTAACATTTTGGCAGGAGGGGAAGTGAAACATCACGCTTCCTCAACTGGATACCATAGGTACCACAAGTAAATCATCCCCAAGTTTACAAGACGACATACTACGGGTTACAATGATGAAGGTCCGATTTCCTCAGTCAATGATTCCACCCTAAGTATTCCAAATTTCTACAGAAGAGCGGTATGGCCCAGTATTGCTGGTAGAGTAAAACAAACTTGAACTCGCTACGCCCCGGCGAGAGCCTCTTTCGCTCCGCGAGAGAGAGGGGAAAGCAGAGTTTCTTAGTTACATTTCCTACACCCCACAGACGACGCGCGAAGTCGCGAACGAACTTCAACGAAGGCAAAATAATTAGCACCGCCTACTTAGTTCCTATCTTAACCGCTAGAGAGGGCAATTTCGACTTGTTTCTCGGCCGTTTTACAATTTTGAGATTTTTCCTCTCTCCCCGCGCGAAAGTTGTGACGACACAACTCTCAGACCTTCAATTGATTCGTTATATGCCCGGTTGTAAACTTGAAGCATGATTTACCTGTGTAGGTACCCAGAGGGGATGACAACGAGGTATGAGGTAGAAGGGTGTGTCGTCAGGACTGTTAGCTTCCTATAGGAACAATGATCACACTGTAAGATAGAAATGAGTTTTTCAAGCTTAATACGGATGTTTTGAAATATATTTCTTAATTCATGCTGTATCTCCAACCTCTGCTCTCGCTCTGACGATTGGCTCGACTAAACTTAAAAATCTCATTTAAAAATTGCAAAAAAAAATACTTTAATCTTTTTTCAAGCAGCTTTCGATAATCATTAAAATGCTGATCTATTTAAGTGATATGCTATTTTTTATAGGTTATGAGCGTTAAAATATCAGGAAAAACATTATTTTCCTCGTTAACTTACAGTTATAATTATAAAACTTTCAATTTTAGCAACTCGGTTTCAGTCTACATAGAGGAACGACGTTACGTTGTTTTATATCTAATACCGAGACAATCTCCACTTTTGATTGATTTAAATAATAATACAAATGTGAAAGTACGCGCGAGTTTTAACACACGCTTTGGTTAGCCTCGATTATTCTGACATTTGAATTAATGTTAATCTATGAAGATTGAGCTAGTCTTAGCGGGCTCTAATACCTATTTTGAAAATTAAAAAGAAATCTTAGCGAGTTTTGAAAATGTTTTTATATATTTTAACGCTCCAAGTTGATTAAAAATATCCTTTTATTAATCTTTATTATCCCTTATACATAATCCTTAACAGTGGTGTTAGATTCTGCGAGTTGTTAAGGAAGCAGATTGCTAAAATTAATCTTGATTGGAACTAAGATATATTTAAACTTAAAACACTTACATAGATTACGACGATATTTCAGTACAAACAACTAGGTAAAAACTCTCCTCCAGATTTTAAGCTCCAAAATCCAGTATTGTTCGATATTAAAATCTAACAAATTATTGAGATCCAAGGTAGCACAGTAAAAAACGCTCACAAAAAAAGTGGTTAAATCGCCTTAGCAATCTGACACTTAATAAGAACTAGGGATTTTTCTGAGCAGAAAGGGGTATTTCGAGTCAAGATTCGGCCCCCCATTTCTAAAATATATCCCATCTTGAGTTGGTTATATGCACCAAGCTAGGCCACCTATAGAGGTATATTTAGTTGAAAAGAAGTTGGCCTAATGAGAATAGAGATACGCCGAGAGCTACACTAGCATTTCTTAATGGTAAGAAATAGTTTCGAAAAAAGACGGTTTCCTGTTCACACGACTCAAACGAAACGTTTTGAAACGGTCTAAATCGATTCCAATTTCCAAGGCCTAGTATGAACGTAGCTTCGTTGATGTCAAGAGTGACAACTCCTCTCTAACAGGGGTTAAATGTTTTCCCTGCTAAACTAAAAGGTTGGCCCTAAAAGGGTAAAATGAAACAGGTGCAGTTTCGCACTTTTTATTAGTGCTAGGGACCTTTTTCCGAAAACTGTTTTTTTTTTTTGTTTTCTTTTTCTTCAGAAGGTTTGTTAAAGGAAGTAGTACATCTATGTATCCCTTTAATTCTATTGGTAGCAAAAACTAGCGTAAACGTATCACTTTCACATCACTCGATTTATTAAATAAAATAGTTAAGAAAAATTTGATCAAGAGAAATTGAAGGTGATGCGTGAACGGATGGTCCTTAGAAACGATTCCGAGTTTGAATATAGACTTGCCACACAGTTTCAAATCGGTTTGGATTTCCTAGTGTCAATGTAGCTTTTCTGTTAATTTTAATCGATTAGGAGCAATATAATTATCATAAAACCTAGGAAGATGAATGAGAGGAACGGCCACTAGTATAGCACAACCCGTCCGTGAAATGTCTGAAGATGACGTAGTTTTCCTCTCTCGCTTCTGTGTCCAAAGAAGCTAACTGCGCTTTTTTGGTGCGCACTCACGTGACATACCTACATCATCTCGCATCAAATTACAGCAGGCTATATCCTAGGTGCCTTAGCTGCACCTGAATAATTTCGGATTTCCCGGGAAGAGTGGGCTTGGGGAGTGTTTTAGTCCGCTCTCTCACGGATTATAATGGTACAAGGTCATCCTTTTATTCGCGGGTGACAAATTTCGTACAACATGAGGTTGGGGACCCTCTTTCAATAACCCTCCTTTCATTTCTAAGTAAACAATTCTTAGAAATAAAGGAAAGAGTAGGTTTATACGCGCTGCCAAATTAAGGTGAACCACACATAGTGAACCAGCTGCGGGCGAATGGTCACCAAACGTGATGATCAGCGCGCGTAAAGCGAGGCGCTCAGTATCCCAATAAATAAACTATTCGTAAAGATAACGGATAAGGTAAATATTTACGCGGTGCAAACTGTGGTGGAATGGACCCCTTATTGTATATTGGCACCCCTGCTGAGAAAATCCATAGCTCGTTCCTTCTCTAGCAAGGAGTGTTACACGTAGCGTGCGCGAAAAAGGATGCGCATTAGAAAATACGTATCAGCAAAGGGGAAACGACGCAAGTTATAACATGAGGTGGCCGTTCCTCTCATTCATCTTCCTAGATAAAACGTTATTGCAACTCAACTAAGAGTTCAACTCAATTTGCATAATGATTGAAGGCCCTATTTGCTCTACAATTTGCCCTTTCAAAATCATAGCTTTGTAATTTATTTTTTGTTTATTTCAATTTGGGAGGGCTCGAGTGTTTTATCTAGAATCCATTGGAATGAAACATTAGATTGAACCTAGGTCCCTTTTGCTCTTTATTTTTCACAAAGTGGACTTGCTCGCTCGTATTCAAAATTGTTGTTAATACAATTATTCTATTTCAACCTTGCAACGAGGAAAGTTCGTGCCCCGGATTTTTTCCTTTTTTTTTCTTATTTAGCCCTCTTATGAGCTAGGTCAGTTTTTCCCGCTCTTTTCGCAATCTCGTTTCCTCACAGCAAGGGTTTTTGGGTTTTTCGTCCAAAGAGGCGACATTCTAAAAAATATTTTTACAATGGAATGGAATGCTAGCATTTCTTAATCGATTCGAATCGGTATAATCAAACCGATATTAAAACCGTCACGAATCGTTTTAAGCCTCACGGGGGACCTTAGGTTAGTTTTATGAATGTTTCTTCATATACAAATGCTCCTAATCGAAGTCATCTTCATTATCCCTTTAAGATGAAAAACACTTCAGCAGCTGCTGGTCTTGGACTAAAAACTAAAAGACTGCAGGAGGTGCTTAAGTTAACCAAGTCAAGGCAAGACCAAAATAAAGGTTAGCGTTTCGAGAAAAAAAATGTCAAACCTCGACGTGTCAAACTCAAATTCCAAGTAAATTATTTTAAAACCACAATGGATGGTTTTGAAGAGAAATTCGTCGAATTTCAATATTTGAGGTTAAATCTCACGGGATAAGTAGTCCGTGTAAATTATATTGACATTGAAAAAATTTATAATTCCAAACAAAAAGAAGGGTCAATTTATATTATTAGCTAGCAAGAGATTTTATTTTCTCAAAAATCTATAACCAAATTTCAAAAATATTAAAGGGATAATGAAGATAACTTATTTTTAAATTCCATGGTAAGGTATTAAATAAAAGTATTTAAAGGAAGATCAGTATTAAAATTGAATTAGGCTTAGCTTCAAATTAACGTGGGGCCTTAGGTTAGTTTCATTAATGTTACTACGGTCCTAAACTAAGTCTTATTCTTCATCCCTTTAACATGAAATAAAGTAGTCTGATCAGGAGAATGATATTTGTAAATTTTAGTTTGCCTTGGAAAATAACGACTAGACTTTAGTCAATTTAAATCTTTAAAGAGAGTGAATTAAATATATGGCATCGTTTGTGTAGTAAAACATACAGGAAAATTCGCCAAAAATTGCGAAATTTTGCCATAATTCAGAGAATTCCTGAAAAATTAATGGTTGTTTTTAGTTGCAGAAGAGATTAAAGATTATTACATTTCCTTTTCACCCTCCTTTTAAAACAAATTCGCTCAGAAATATTTTAGATTGTTTCCCTTAAAATTTAAATATTTCGCTTAATATTTAAATGTTTCCTTTAATATTTAAATGTTTCCCTTAATATTAAAATTTTTCCCTCAATATTTAAAACCAACGTGAAACTATTATCGTAAATTAATGATCGAATCCATATGTACATACTTCCATATGTACATAACCCTAAAAGATTAAAGTAGTCCACGCCAATTCCTCGTGAATAAGAGTAATATTAACACATTGTGTATTCATCGGCCTTTAATTAATTATTGTCTTTATCATTTTATACTTATATTAATTATTGTGTTTATCATTTTATCCTTATATTAATTATTGTGTTTATCATTTTATCCTTATATTAATTATTGTCTTTATCATTTATCCTTATATTAATTGTCTTTATCATTAATACTTATATTAATTGTCTTAATCATTTATACTTATATTAATTATTATCATTTTATTATTGCATTTATCATTTTATACTTGTTTAATTATTGTACTTATCATTTTGTACTTAGGTTTAATTATTGTACTTCTCATTTTGTAAATACTTATAAAGATAAATATATTAACTGAAATTTATACACTAGTTCAGGCTATATTTTGAAAACTTCACAGCGCCTGTGATTTTCCGCCCTTACT
Source organism: Odiellus spinosus (assembly GCA_963920705.1). NCBI lineage: Eukaryota > Metazoa > Arthropoda > Arachnida > Opiliones > Phalangiidae > Odiellus > Odiellus spinosus. Next base: position 9,962,071 of record OY987225.1, on the reverse strand, counting down.
CCCTCCCTTCATCCGGGAATCCTCTCCTTACCTATAAAAGCAAAAAAATCCTTTGTAACTTTATCCTTTGAGATTACTCAGCCTAACAAGCAACACGAAGAGCCAGCAGCAAAGCATGAAGAGCCAGTAGCCCAGCACGAGAAGAGCACGTTTTTTAACTTACTTGTGAAATGTAAGTATACTTTTGATCTTAAATGTTTAGAATGGGAGAGATTGTCCAATAAGTATATTCTTATAAAATTTTCGATTGAGCCAAGATAGAATAATTTTAGTTCCAAAAGGTTGCGTATAATTATAAGAGATTATTATTATTATAAGAGATTTATTTATCTATAAGCTTAATATATAAATAAATTAGGGAATTCCAAATTCAAATAGGAATTTTAAAGGTAACAGCCACAATTGGGATGTGCAACGAAACTTCGTTGCTTGTGTGGAAATCTGTAAAAGGAGCGGATTTGCGGCACTTACCAGCAAATGGGAAACACCTAGGTGTTTCCCAATTCATCGTAAGAATACCGGGGAAAGAGGCCATATTGGCCGATTTCTTCGTGACGGAAGCAACGGGCCCTACCAAAATAAGTATTTACTAAAAACTAATTATCCTTTTAATAAACAGGTTGAGAACTGACATTTGGAACGTGTAGGTAAAGCTAACACAGCTTTATTCACACGCTTTCTTCGTGCGATTTCTCAATCCTCTATCGTGCATGACTAACATCACAGTGTATAATATAATATTTATTTATTTTAATCATTTGACCAGCCTCAAATATGTTTGAAATGTTAATGGGAGCTCCAGACGCCGCGAGGTCGAGACGGCCAATCAAGAGGAATAGGCGTAAGAATGCTGCGGCCAGCAGTGGAGATGTAGCTGCAAAAAGGGGAAGGGGCGCTCAATGGGTCGCCGCCAATCAATGGGCCACCGATGCTGCCAATCCAGGGGCCACCGCTCAATGGGCCACCGCCGCTACCAATCCTGGGGCCACGGCTCATGGGCCACCGCCGCCACCAATCCAAGGGCCGCCAGTCTTGGGAACACCACCAATCCAAAGGGCAACGCTCAATGGGCCACCGCCAATCCAGGGGCCACCGCCGCCGCCAATCCAGGGGCCACCGCTCAATGGGCCAGCGCCGCCGCCAATCCAGGGGCCACCGCTCAATGGGCCACCGCCGCCGCCAATCCAGGGGCCAACGATCAATGGGCCATCGCCGCCGCTAATCCAGGGGCCACTGCTCAATGGGTCATCGCCGCCGCCAATCCAGGGGCCATCAGGTTTGATTGTTAAGGGGGTGCTCCGTGAACTAGTACACTACACCCCCGCTAATCCGTGCGGCTACATCATTTGTCCCTAAAGTGCAGCACGCGAAACCGTGCCCGGAACGGGAAACAAGGCCCAAGAGCGGGAACCGAAGAACCCCAGACCAGTGCTCCCGCACACACGTGATGAGGCTAAGGCAGCAGAAGGAAAGGTATATGGCCTGGCGACCAGAACCCACACAGCAGTGCCATACGGCCCCAGTAATGTAACCGTGACCCAACAAGACCGACTCAAAGGCAGAGGGAGCTACCAGGACCCAGTTCGGTCCCTGCGAGTCGGCCGTGTTCCAATTCGCGGAACTAGGACGGATCCTAGAACTCGGGCCCCCTCACCACGACAAGGATGGTGTTGGATTATATCGTACTAATGTTAAGCAATTAAAGACGCCTAAGTTAACATCATTAACTTTATTCAAGAGTGAACCTGATAAATCATTTACACAGTATTTATATACTAGAATTGAAACAAAAAAATATATAACAAGAAAAAATAGTCCGAGATTAGACCTAAAATAAATTAAGTGTTAAAAAACAAATAAAACGTAGTTATCGCGGTTTTTAGGATCGCTGGTGTGACTCATCCAACACCCCTTCTCAACTGCGATCGTAAAGGCCAGCTTTGGACATCAAATAAGTCAATTTCTGTTGTGGCAATGGTTTGGTTAATACGTCTGCTAACATCTCTTCAGTTGGGCAGTAGGAAATATGGATGATATCGTTTTCCTGCATGTCACGCAGCAAATAAAACTTCACGTCGATATGTTTCGTTCGAGAACTTGATTTCTCATTTTGGCTCATCTTTATGCAGCCCTGATTGTCTTCGTAGATCTTGGTTGGACCTGTCGCTTTACATCCCATATCTTGCAGAACTTGTCTAAGCCAGAGGACTTCTTGGGCAACATGGGCCGTAGCTACGTATTCCGATTCGGTCGAAGATAATTCGACGGTATTTTGTTTGCGACTCGACCAAGCTATCGTAGACTGTCCCAGTTGAAAAAGATAACCACTGGTCGATTTTCTATCGGTATGGTCACCAGCCCAATCGGCATCTACATATCCTTTAGTTCCAGATCTCCGGATGAAGAAAGACTGAGCCTTGTGGTTTGACGTCCTTTAAGGTAACGCATTAAGCTGGGTTTTCAAAGGAGCGGGTAGCGGGCAAAAATCCAGAGGGTGCGAGAAAAAACTAAAATATCTCGCTCCCGCTAAGCAAAAGACCGTTTTCATAAAAGCGAGTTTTGGCGGGAGAGCGTGTAAATCGCGGGAAAGAGGGTAAAAAATCGCTACCCGCTCCGATCTAACTCGATTAGATATTCTCGCTCCGCTTTCATTTTCTCGCACCCGCTGGATTTTAACCCGCTACCCGCTCCTTTGAAAACCCAGCTTAACCCTCTTAACAGCAACCCAATCATGCTGTCGGGGCTTCGAGACTCTTCTACATAGCATACATACGCTTTCGGCTATGTCGGGCCTCGATACAGTTGCTATGTGTAACAGCACTCCGATGGCTTTGCGATAGTCATTATTACTGGAAAGAAAGTCGTCTTCATTTACAAATTTGAGATATGCCAGGTCCATTGGAGTCTTTGCTGGTTTTGAGTCTTCCATACCAAAATCTTCCAGCATATCTCTGATTTTTGACGTTTGATGGATATTGAAACTAACGTCTGAAGCTCTTTCGATCTGAACGCCCAGATAATAAGTGACCTCTCCAAGGCCCTTCGTCTCGAAGTGTTGATTCAACGTAATGAGAAGGGCGTCGATAACTTGTGTGTCAGAGCTTGCTACTAGTAAATCGTCGACGTATAATAGGACATACATCCTTAATCCAGTTGCTTCATCTTTACAATAAAGACCAGGATCAGCCTTGCTACGAACGAATCCCTGTTGAATTAAACTTTCATTGGCTTTCTTATTCCACGCCTTTGCAGACTGTTTTAAACCATAAATGCTCTTCTTGAGTTTACAGACTTTATCTTCTTGCCCCTTCTTAACGAAACCTGGTGGTTGTTCCAAATAAAGATCCTCTTCGATTTCTCCATAAAGGAACGCCGTCTTGACATCAAAATGTTTAACGACCATCCCTCTTGACGCAGCGACAGCGAGCAGAATTCGGAATGTATCATGTTTTGCGACTGGGGTATACGTCTCGTCATAATCTTCACCATATCGTTGAGAAAATCCTTTTGCAACCAATCGGGCTTAATATTTATCTACTTTGCCGTTTTGGTTATATTTGACTTTAAAGATCCATTTAGATCCGATGGTTTTTCGACCCTGAGGCAGTTCTGTTAAATCCCAAGTTCCACGAGCTTCTAAAGAATTCATTGGCGGCTTGAGTCCATTTGGCTTTTTCGCTGCTAGGTAGAGAATTGACTTCATTCCATGAGGAAGGTTCTCTGACGTGATCGTACGTTGCTCGATATCCAAATTTCTTTGGCGGTACTCTTTGATTTGATCTTTGTGGATACCTTCGATCCGTTGTTTCTTTGGAACTTGACTGAATGGATTCTTCCTGCGTAGGTATACTCAAGCTCAGGTTGTCTTCGAGATCATCTTTGAGGTTATTATCGATTAATTCTTCCTTAACTGGTTCTTCTGTAGGTGGTGAGGGTGATGGAAATAGCCAATTTTCGTAATTGGGAAAAAAAGTTTTCTAAACAGTCTTGATTTAGACGATGTGTTAAAATATATTTGATATCATATTTTCTCCTAAGGCCATACCACAAGTCTTTCACCGACGTTATTGAAATTACTATAGCCTTTTGAAAAACTTACATTTGCTTCTTTGTAACGCAAATCATATTTTTCATAAGATCAGACATCTTATTTAAAGCTCGCGTCTGTGCCTTCAGATTAACTCCAAATCCATTCTTTGTGACAGTTTTGGCAGTTTTCGTGTAGCTATTCATAACGTCGAACCAATCGTTAACCGTATCTAAAACATCAGAGTATACTTCTCCCAACTCACCTAGTCCTAATCCTTTCACCCCCGTAGCTGTACTATGCGACAATAACTCGGCTGCTAGTCTAACATTTTGTCTTTGGGTGTTCTTACATTCCAAGTGTATCCTTCTAAGTTTATGACAGCTTTTTAACTCCTCACAGTCTTTGTTAAATAATGAAACTAAAACATCCTTCGTAAGCTTTTGGTCATTATAAAGAAATCCGTAGTCTAAAAGCCAATTTCTAACAAGCTTGAGCAAGTGAGGGGTATCGGCCAAACAATATATTACTTCACCCGGAAGAGCTGGATTATTAAACCATGTTTTTTTTTCATATTTATTCCTAGTTCCCTCCACAATCCCTGATTACTTGCTCCCATGTCACTGACGCAGGAACAAACAGTAAAACCGGCTTTGTGAAGTTCAATTATGATGGAAAATAAAATATGTTTTGTTATCTTTTGATCGAACCCTAGGTAAATTGGTTGTTTCCAACTTGAACAAAGGCCCCGGGCCATTATCACTTGCAACTGGTCATATTCACCCAAAATTTGATCTTTCTTAACGTAATATTCCAACGTTTTAGTAACTTTAACTTCATCAAACGTTAAAACTACTAGCTTTTCTGTAGTTGATAAATGAGCCGCATTAGATTTCATTATAGAAAACACATCGTGTAAAAGACCCTCGCTAAAATTTAATTTCGCAGCATATCTTTTAAGAGTGGATAGATGTGACAAAGGGATATTTTTTTCTCTCTTAAGTATAAGCTCTTCTACTTAAGTACCTAAGAGTAAAAGCGTTTGCGATATCCTCACTTGACCATTGAACCTTTTTTTCCTATTAACATTTTTAATTGGCTTGGGGAGAATACCTTCCTTAAAAGAGCCTCATGTTCAGAATTTAATTTTTCGAGTTCATTATTTCTCTGAGTAACTATTTTATATATTTTTTTTTCAGGGATCTTATAGTTACTTCTTGCATCGCTTGATTAACTGTTAAGCTATGGATTTTCTTATTTTTGAAAATTATTTTCTTGCATATTTTGCTAATTCTTCCACGTTCTTTTTTTCTTTTGGCTATCAGACTCTCATTTTTTTTAAACCCTTTTTAAACTCTCTCTTAAATGTCATGGGCACTTGTATCGGTTATGTTCTCTGTTTCACTTATAAAATTGACAAGGTTTCTTTTTTTGGGACCGACCTCCACTTGCTTCGATTTCAGAACAGTTCAGAGTTGATTCGTTCAACTTTGAGCTTTTAAGGGTATCGTATAAGTTTGAACTAATAAAACTATTTTTCAAAACCATATCATTGTTAAAAATCGCTGAATTTGAATCAGAATCGGGAGTATCTCTAGTAGAGTTTTCACATAGAGCGGGAGTACTTGTCCTCGTACTTGAGCTATCACATAAAAAGGAACTACTTCTACTCGTACTAGACTTATCACATAAAAAGGAACTACTTGTACATGAGTTATCAAATGGAATGCTGGGACTAAATGAGTTATCACATGGAATGTTAGGACTAAATGAGTTATCACTTGGGAAGCTGGGAGTACTTGAGGTATCACATGAATTGGGAGTACTTGAGGTATCACATGAATTGGGAATACTTGAGGTATCACTTAGAATAGGTCTACTGGTGATCTTACTAGATTTATCACTTTGAAAGGGGATAGTTAAACTTATACAAATTGGAGTACTTGCACTCTTACTAAAATCACCACTTAGGGCGGGAGCACTGACGCCATTACCAATTGAAATGGGAGTATCATTGAAAGTGCGAGCAATTAAGTTACTTTTGCATAGTTCTCTTAATACTGAAGTTTTTGAGCTTTGACTAGAATCGTTAGGGTGACCTAATACCTCGTTAGGTTTTTGATACTGATTGTTATAAATTGAACTGTTGTTGTTTAGAAATTCTTCCGGGTTTTCTTTCTCCAATTGAAACCGAAATTTTTCCCGGGACCTTCTTCCTGTTGCAGACGATTTACATGACCCAAGGTCCGAAGTTAGATTGATTGTTGGTACGGCATTAGCTTTGAGGCTTTTTTTTTGTTTTTAGTTTTAATAGTTCAGCTTTTAAATCTTTTATGAAGTCTTCTGGCATAAAATGATTAGAACAAATTCTAGCATTCTTTGGATTAATATTATTAGTTCTATTGCACTTGTTGATCCATAAACTTCTTATATCTTTATCCGCTGGAAATCTATGATACGAAATTTCTTTATTTCTCGTTGAGATATGATTGTTTTGGCAACCAAATACGGCACACGTTATTCCCGGCCTTTTTATAATAAAATTTGTTGATTAGACCTAAATAAAACTATCGAAATTTAAGTTATGATTTGCAATAAATAAATTTAATTTAAACGAAACTAAAAGCCATGAGCCTTTTCGCAACATGGCTTTCGCGCGGTCTTTTTACTCAAGAAATTCCTGCCCTTTGTATGAAAAATATCGTTCCAGAAATAAACTACGTCATATATCTAAAAAAGTATCTATATATTTTTGACATTTTCATTTTAAAGTTTATTAAAATCCCAGAGGTATAAAATTTGAATATGGCGTTTTTAATAGTATGATAAAACTATAAAAATTCGAAAAAAGTGGTTTAACATTACTCGAAAACTTTAAATGTGTAATACATCGATAAAATTCATATAAAACTAAACTAAAAAAAGAGCTACGGACCAAAACCTTATACTATTTATTATAAAAATTATAATTTTTGTAAATTGACAATATTCAATTTATGATTATAAAATGTTTAACGCAATATTTACCTCATAGTAAATGTAGTCAGACTCTTGCTTGTTGAGGAACCATTTATTATATCCTCCTTACATTGCTTCTACTCTTGAACTATATGGTCAATTTTTTTTAAAATAAACTATTCTCAGAATAGTTGAATCTATAAACCCTATATACGTTCCACCCTTGACAAAAGGCAATATCTGCCGTAGAAACGGGTTCTAATTAACGAATCTTTTTGTTAGTTTCGAGGTTGGCAAAAGTATAGAAAATCCTATATTTTAAACCAACCTTGGAAAAGGCAACATTAGCAATACAAATGGGTGCTTTTTAACGGCTCTTTTATCCGTTTTTATATTAGTGTATATGTTTCTTTATTGAACCATTGTATTCTATAAAGAGTTATCTTTTCAATCAGCTGTTGTCTGAGCACAGAGGTTTTCAAAAGCAGGTTCTTCTAAGCGCGGGACTACTTGTTTCGCAATAGGGAATTCCGATCAACGTAGGGTGTGGGGAATACACGTTGTCAACCCTCCCTAAATCGTCGAAGGGTCTCGTACCGAAACCCCGCCCTAAAATAGGGCTCTATAAGCCAACCTAATAATGCGCAGAATTTTTGTAAGAGCCTTGGTAGAAAACCGTTAACCCCTTAATGTGCACGTGACATGAGGCACAAAGGTATAGCTCTTCCATATTCTGGTGTTAAATCTATTCTTGGCAGGGACGGAAATAAGAAATTTTTCTTATTGGACAAATGTCCAGTAACCCCCCTTAAAAATTCAAAAGTTATCGAACATTTAACAAAATTACCGGACAATGCTACATTTCTTGAATTGAAAAGTACTTTTTTTCAGACATTTGTCCAGTGACCCCCCTCTTAAAAATAAAAAGTTATCGGACATTTGGAAAATTTATCGGACAATGACCAGTGACTTGTGCTTATTTCCGTCCCTGATTCTTGGAGTTATAGAGTAGTTAGGGTTTAGGTTTATAGATATTGAACTCCAGTTAAGGACAAATCCTCTAAGAGAGTTTTAGAACAAAAGACAATATAAATGAGTTTCTTTGTAACTCAGGCGTAAAATAGTCTTATGGCTCTCTTTTGGCTGCTCCGGAGCACTCCAAAAGTCATCGACTCAATGTATTTTGGAATACTCTGGGAGCACCCCAAAGAAAAGATATATTAGCTAATTCTACTTGGCTACTCGTTGAGTACTTCGAATTTCCCCAAAACTTAATTGACAACATAAACAAAGCGCGAGCTCCTAATAATTTAACAAAGCACGCGTGACGCGGACTCGTTAAAATTGCCTATTCGCGACCCAAACGTCGTCTGTTAGCGTATTATCAAGAAGAGATTTCTTTTTATTATCCCTATGGAAAATACATTGTAAATTTGTAATGTGTTTTTGTCATAGGGATAACAGCTTATTAGACCTAGGAATATAATACTCGTGAATCTTCATCCTCCTAGAGTAGACAAGGTTTAGGTCACAAACTGATCCTAACATTGATAAATGAATCCTAAAATTGAATAGTACTAAACTTCAGTCGTGTCCTTTTTTTACAACCGTAATTTATAAAACGGGCAGGGACTGGTCCAGCGGCCAGAGAAGTAGGCTGCTCGGTCGGTTAAAGTACATTATATCTTTATCCGCTGGAAATCTATGATACGAAATTTCTTTATTTCTCGTTGAGATATGATTGTTTTGGCAACCAAATACGGCACACGTTATTCCCGGCCTTTTTATAATAAAATTTGTTGATTAGACCTAAATAAAACTATCGAAATTTAAGTTATGATTTGCAATAAATAAATTTAATTTAAACCAAACTAAAAGCCATGAGCCTTTTCGCAACATGGCTTTCGCGCGGTCTTTTTACTCAAGAAATTCCTGCCCTTTGTATGAAAAATATCGTTCCAGAAATAAACTACGTCATATATCTAAAAAAGTATCTATATATTTTTGACATTTTCATTTTAAAGTTTATTAAAATCCCAGAGGTATAAAATTTGAATATGGCGTATTTAATAGTATGATAAAACTATAAAAATTCGAAAAAAGTGGTTTAACATTACTCGAAAACTTTAAATGTGTAATATATCGATAAAATTCATATAAAACTAAACTAAAAAAAGAGCTACGGACCAAAACCTTATACTATTTATTATAAAAATTATAATTTTTGTAAATTGACAATATTCAATTTATGATTATAAAATGTTTAACGCAATATTTACCTCATAGTAAATGTAGTCAGACTCTTGCTTGTTGAGGAACCATTTATTATATCCTCCTTACATTGCTTCTACTCTTGAACTATATGGTCAATTTTTTTAAAATAAACTATTCTCAGAATAGTTGAATCTATAAACCCTATATACGTTCCACCCTTGACAAAAGGCAATATCTGCCGTAGAAACGGGTTCTAATTAACGAATCTTTTTGTTAGTTTCGAGGTTGGCAAAAGTATAGAAAATCCTATATTTTAAACCAACCTTGGAAAAGGCAACATTAGCAATACAAATGGGTGCTTTTTAACGGCTCTTTTATCCGTTTTTATATTAGTGTATATGTTTCTTTATTGAACCATTGTATTCTATAAAGAGTTATCTTTTCAATCAGCTGTTGTCTGAGCACAGAGGTTTTCAAAAGCAGGTTCTTCTAAGCGCGGGACTACTTGTTTCGCAATAGGGAATTCCGATCAACGTAGGGTATGGGGAATACACGTTGTCAACCCTCCCTAAATCGTCGAAGGGTCTCGTACCGAAACCCCGCCCTAAAATAGGGCTCTATAAGCCAACCTAATAATGCGCAGAATTTTTGTAAGAGCCTTGGTAGAAAACCGTTAACCCCTTAATGTGCACGTGACATGAGGCACAAAGGTATAGCTCTTCCATATTCTGGTGTTAAATCTATTCTTGGCAGGGACGGAAATAAGAAATTTTTCTTATTGGACAAATGTTCAGTAACCCCCCTTAAAAATTCAAAAGTTATCGAACATTTAACAAAATTACCGGACAATGCTACATTTCTTGAATTGAAAAGTACTTTTTTTTCAGACATTTGTCCAGTGACCCCCCTCTTAAAATAAAAAGTTATCGGACATTTGGAAAATTTATCGGACAATGACCAGTGACTTGTGCTTATTTCCGTCCCTGATTCTTGGAGTTATAGAGTAGTTAGGGTTTAGGTTTATAGATATTGAACTCCAGTTAAGGACAAATCCTCTAAGAAAGTTTTAGAACAAAAGACAATATAAATGAGTTTCTTTGTAACTCAGGCGTAAAATAGTCTTATGGCTCTCTTTTGGCTGCTCCGGAGCACTCCAAAAGTCATCGACTCAATGTATTTTGGAATACTCTGGGAGCACCCCAAAGAAAAGATATATTAGCTAATTCTACTTGGCTACTCGTTGAGTACTTCGAATTTCCCCAAAACTTAATTGACAACATAAACAAAGCGCGAGCTCCTAATAATTTAACAAAGCACGCGTGACGCGGACTCGTTAAAATTGCCTATTCGCGACCCAAACGTCGTCTGTTAGCGTATTATCAAGAAGAGATTTCTTTTTATTATCCCTATGGAAAATACATTGTAAATTTGTAATGTGTTTTTGTCATAGGGATAACAGATTATTAGACCTAGGAATATAATACTCGTGAATCTTCATCCTCCTAGAGTAGACAAGGTTTAGGTCACAAACTGATCCTAACATTGATAAATGAATCCTAAAATTGAATAGTACTAAACTTCAGTCGTGTCCTTTTTTTACAACCATCCATAGCTCGCTCCTTCTCTAGCAAGGAGTCACGAGTGTTACACGTAGCGTGCGCGAAAAAGGATGCGCATTAGAAAATACGTATCAGCAAAGGGGGGAAACAAAGAGGGAATTGAAAGCAGAAGCTGACTTTGAATGGCGCAAGTTCCTAGGTTAGATGACAAATTTGTGGAGTTGGACGGAGTGTGGGTCGGTTGGGGAAGCATTGTCGGCTGCGCACACCCTAGGGAAACAAACATAGGAAAGCGTTTGTGTAGTAACCTCATTCGATGGAATAAGATGGCAGAAAGGTCGAGATTTGCAAAGAGTGACTTGCGGATGAGACAGGGAGAGGGACTTCTCAGAGAGTGCTCCAGATTTTCTTGTAAAGTCAATGCTCGCGCTCCGAAACGGTCTCGTTTGAACCATCTCGGAAGTTTTCTTTTTTCACCAATGGAAGAAAATATATATATTCAGAGCACTCCCGGAGTGTTCGGAATAGTTGAATCTATAAACTCTATATACGTCCCACCCTCGAAAAAAGGCAACATCTGCCGTAGAAACGGGTTCTATTTAACTATTTTACTCTAGGAGATTACGAGTTACGACTGCTTTGGAAACGTTCTTATTTCAGTTGTAGTTTTCTAAGTTTAATTTGATTGCCACTATAATTAAAAAAATGGTATCCAAAGATGTAAGTATTTAACATACGCTTTATTCTAGTCTTTTATTGTCCATTTAAGTTTGGCATTGGGCCCCAAGTTCAGTGTTGGGGCTATTGTTTGCTGTCAGGCTACTGCGGTACTATTTTATTTTGAAAAATGAAGTGATATAAATTAGCTTCTAGGTGCAAAACCCTTAACGATAGTTTCGGACTAATTCAAGGCTGGTAAGTTCGAAGAAAGGATTATTTGATCAGAGGAAGTTTGAGAAAATTGTATTTTAAATTTAAACTTTATAACCAATTCGGTGAACCTACGAAGTTAAGATCATTTAGTCCGCGCACTGACCTATGGAGACAAGTGGGAATCTATTTGGCAGAACAATTTCCCAGAAGCTGGCTCATCCCCACTATCTAAATTTTCCATTCCCTTAAGGAACACTATTCTAGGACGCCTTGACCATGTACTAATCCCCAGAAATAGGGATATTAACAATGGCCTGGCCACTCACGCGAGGGATAAAAAACATCAAATAAACTACGGTGCTAAAACTATGTTAAAACATGAACCGTAATATTTTAAACTTAAATATATTGAAAGCCTTTTTATTAAAAAACAAGGCCATTAAATCTTGATAAATGTCAGTTTATTTAATAGTGGAACGGCGTACAAGAGGGCATGAAGGCCTGTAATGCGCGGGGAGTACAGGTTGGAGATTTCTAAAGCGCTATATCGTTTCTTACATAACAGCGCTATATCCGCCGTCATATCATCACCGCGTCCAGGACCGAGAAGGTCAATACCAGCAAACCACATCCATGGAAAGTGGTCAGCAAAGTACAGAGCGAACCAACCAAACTCATATTGAGCTTGACTGTCGTGCTCGACTCGGTGAGGCTTTGATAACATAAGACCTAGGGAGCCGACAGCGGAGACCTGCTTCGACACTAATGCACCATCCACCCCAGAACTCTACCCAATCAAAGCCTGAGCCCGAGATGTGATCACATATTGGAGCTACCGCCTTAGGTAGAACAGGAAGTGATATACCGGATGTGACGTAAGAGATAGTTGTAAGAGATTATGCAGTTTAGCGTTTTAGTTCTCTTAGTTTTTCTCTTCCTTTTTCAGTTCTCTCTCAAGTTCTGTTTAGAATGGTTAGCTCTAGTTTTGTTAATTCGTAAAGGATTAAGTCGTAGTTGAAATGTTATTTATCTTTTTAACAAGTTGTTTTTGAATAAACATTATGTTTGAGTTTTTAAATCAGTTTTATTAATATAAAAGTTTAACGATAATTCCAACATTGTAGCAGAGCGTGGTTAAGGCTAAGGCTTAGTTTAGGGTTAGCCGATCTTTGTAGTTAACTGTTAAAAAGTTAGCATCGTTCGGAATCGGAAGGCTAACTTGTTCGGGCCTAATCAAGATGGCACAAGGAGGATATAATTATGCGGCGGGACAATTTGCCAAATTATCTCATAGAAACTTTAAGAACTGGTCTTACGATATGGAGATGTTATTAAAACGGAAAGGTGTATGGGAACTTGTGGAAGGTACAGAGAAACATCCAGATGAGAAAGCAACTCCAGAAGAAGTAAGAGTTTATAAATTACTAAAATCAAAGGCATTATCCATACTTGTATCAGGCGTATCAGAAGAATTTAGGAGCGTAATATTACGGGCCAAGACCCCACAAGAACAGTGGCAAGCATTAAAAAACAATTTTGAACCAGTATCATTAGCGAGAGTGGCAGATTTAAGAAGACAGTTTTATTCAGTGGCATGCGAGCCGGGTGAGGGTATACCATCCTTTATTGGAAGAGTTTATCAGATTAAAACAAAACTAGAAGAAGCTAATGAAGTAGTATAAGATAAGGATTTATCTTACCAACTGATTGGAAAATTACCAGAAAGTTATGCAACGTTAGTTCAACGAATTTATCAAGATCGGGATGAATTTCAGTCGGACAAGATCGTTGATAAATTATAATTGGAATATGGGAGACAAGTATCAATAGAAAGCCCAGAAGATAATTCGACTAATGCGATGGTGATGCAACCAAGGTTTGATGGCGGACGTGGACGCTCGAGGGGTCAATATCGATCAATGGCTCCAAGAGGACGAGGTGATTCTAGAAGTTTTCAAGGAAATTGTTATAACTGCAATAAACCATGTCACAGACAATCGGAATGTAGAGCGAGATCATCAGGTAATGAAAAGCAAACCGGACCAAGATACCGGAGTGAATCAAGATACCAGCGTAGCCCAAGATATCGGGATCATTCAAGACAAGATGATACTCGAAGTGGTAAACATATGATAGAGAAGAAATCTTTTTACGTATCGGCATTTTGCGCGGACATTGATTCAGGGGATTGGATAATTGATACCGGAGCAACATATCATTTTTGCAATCGACGAGAATGGTTTCGAAATTTTAAGACCATGTCTGCTCAAGCCACATGTGGTGAAGGCTCGTCTCGAATTGAAGGTATTGGGGACATACGTTTGAAGATTAACGGAGATAAATTTGGATTAAGAGATGTTTTGTATACTCCAAATATGAAGAGGAATTTAAAATCGGGTCGTCTTATGGATAAGAATGGCTGCACAGCGGTTATTCTTGATTCTAAATATACCGTCTACGATGAACATGAAGAATTATTATTTGAAGCAAGATTAACTCAAGATTACATGTATACACTTCAGAATGTTACTATCGTAAATCAAGAATGCATAGGTAATGCAACGCAAGAGAGGGAAAATGAAATACCAAAAGCAACTGAACAATATCAAACACGAGTCATTGACGAAAGTAACAAAGTTGATATCAGAACAAGATCAAAAGTTAGCGAACAATGTCATACAAAAGTTATTGACGAAAGTAATAAGGGCGATATCAGAACTAAATCAAAAGTTAGCGATCTGAAGATATGGCTTCAAAGATTCGGGCATTTGAACGTTAATGATATTAAATACATGGCTACCCATGAGATGATTGAGGGCTTAAGAAGGGTAGACGGCACATTGGAAGATTGTATTCCATGCAGATTGGGAAAAAGTATGAGAAGTTCACACCCGAATATTGGCGAGATAAAAACGACAGGTATACTACAACTGATACACTCAGATATCTGGGGACCAGCACCAGAGACGTCATTAGGAGGAGCCAAATACTACGTATCTTTCATAGATGATTATAGTAGACATATATGGGCGTATTCTATGGAAAGGAAGAACGAAGCGATACATTATTTCAAGAAATTTAAATTATTAGTGGAGAATCAGACAGATCGTAAAATAAAGGCTATTCGCACGGATAACGGTATGGAATACCTAGCCAAGTATTTTATGAATTATTGCGAAGCTAACGGAATACGCCAAGAAAGAACTAATACCTACTCACCATCAATGAATGGAGTAGCGGAGAGAGTATACCGAACATTAATTGGTATGGTAAGGACATTATTAAACGAAGCGAAACTACCCCATTATTTATGGGCGAAAGTACTTCAAACAGCGGTGTACCTCAAGAACAGATCGAAACATTCGTTAATCAAGGATCGTGTTCCTGTCAGTTATTTCCTACCAAGAATACCCAGCGCCAGACATTTGAAGAGGTTTGGTTGCCTTGCATTGGTTCATACTCATAAACAGAATAGATTTAGCAAATTCCAATCAAGAGCAAAACCGGGAGTATTGATCGGGTACGCGGTAAATACGCGAGAGTATCGTATTTGGCACCCAGCAGATAGAAGAATTAACGATTCGAAGCATGTTTCATTCGTTGAATCAAATGTCGGAATGAATTATTTAGCAAATGGAAATATGATCCAGATTATGGAACCACCACTTTGGCCGATTGATGAATCCGATACGGAAGATGAAGAAATACCACAGCGGGAAAGTCGTACTGTAGTTGAAGAACCTGAAATGAAAGGAGAAACTTCAAAACCTAAAGAGATCCCCAGAGTACAAGAAATTGAAGATTTTGTACGAGAAACAAGATACAGTACAAGAAACCGAAGATATAGCACAAGAAGAGAAAGAAACAGAAAACGTAGTCCAAGAAGATAAAGTAATAGATAATTCAAGGTGGAGAAGAGAAGCTGTAGTACGTAAAAAAGGAAAGGAAATTGGGAGAGCAGATATTTACTATTACGCACCAGATGGGAGAAAACTTTCCTCAGAACCGAAAGTCAGAGCTTATCACAAGGAAAAGGGTTTAAAATATGATAGTAGTAAATTCGATTTTTCGACAAAGAATAAAGAATCAACACCGATAGTGAATGTTACCCAAGCCGATATCGATAGTATATTTGAAGTACAATGTGCAGAGGTAAAAATCCCTAACAGTTATTTGGAAGCGATAAACTCGCCAAAAAAAGGAAAAGTGGAAGGAAGCCATGAGCTATGAAGTTTCAACATTGAGAGAGAGAGAGACGTAACTGAGGTGATTCAGAAACCAATAGGACAGAAGATAATCGGTTGCAGATGGGTATATACCTTAAAGAAGAATCCAGAGGGTGAAATTTTGAGATACAAAGCAAGAGTAGTTGCGCAAGGTTATCGCCAAGAAGAGGGGATAGACTATGACGAGACTTTTTCGCCAGTTGTTAGTTTTTCTTTAATACGATTCTTTTTAGCGTTATTCGTAACGACACTTGGATGGGTACATCGACACTTTGATGTAAAGAACGCGTATCTTTATGGAAAGTTGGACCGAGAAGTACTGATGATTCAGATACCGGGTTTTGAAAGAGAAGATACGAGAACTCATTGTTTACGATTAAAGAAGGCACTTTACGGTTTACAACAAAGCGGTCGTAGTTGGTTTGAAGAACTTGATAAGTCATTTAAAAATCTTGGCTTTAGAAAATTTATCGGAACGAATTGCGTGTACTATCTACCTTATCAAGTTATAATTCTTGTATATGTAGACGATTTGGTTGTATTAGCGGTGAATGACAAACTAGTAACAGAAATTTTTACACGTTTATTGGACTTTATGAGCTGAAGGATTTAGGGCCAATAAGAAGGTTGTTGGGGATAGAATTTAATATTTATGATGATGGTAGTTTAAAATTACATCAAGAGAGTTATATTAGACAAATAGCGGAACGTTTCGGTTTTAACACTGAGTGCAGTAAGCTTACCGATCGTTACCGGAACAGTATTAACGAGAGGCGATTGTCCAAAAGATATTAATGATCAAGAAGAAATGGGACGATATCCTTATAGGTCATTGGTGGGAAGTTCGTTATTCGTTGCCTTAAGGACTAGACCGGACATTTTATTCTCAGTTACCGCGTTATCGCAATTCAACAGTAATCCCGGTTAAATTCACTGGAAAAAAGTGTGTATGTTAGCTCAGTATGTGATATCTACGTCAAATTACGGCATCAAGTTTACGCGGGAACAGAAGTTGACTTTAAACATATATTCAGACAGTGATTGGGCATCCGACAGAGATACGCGCAGATCTCATTGTGGTTTCGTAATATATCTCGCTGAATCACCCGTGATCTGGAGATCAGTTAGACAAAAATCAGTGACTTTATCGACAATGGAGGCTGAGTACGTTGCAATGTCGGAGGTAGTGAAAGAATTGTTATGGTTGGCACCAATAATTAAAGGAATTTGTTTGTTTAAGGCCCCTTCAGAGAAAAAATCCGAAAAATTGGATTTTAACTAACATTTGAGAGCCTACTTAGGAATCGAAGGAGATTATACAGACACATGAAATTATTTATCATAAAACGACTAGTTTCTGTCAATAATTTGACATAGTTTTTACGTTCGTAGTTTAATTAAGTGTTGGTTAATTTAGCATTAAACATTACGATATTAAGGCTGGTGGGGTCGAAGTCGTAGGAGTTGCATTTCTTCCAGAATGGGAATTTATCCCAATTTTTAGTGTCTAACTTTTCAGCATAAGCTAGGCTATCCAAAGATCTATGTAAAATTTTAATCCGCGTTTCCATTAAATAAATATTAAGATGCAATTGATTTTCCAAAAACGGCGCTTCTGTATTTTTAAGTGTGGAGCTCGAGTTTTTATCACACGTCTTTATAAAATAGATTACAGTGTAAAGGACGTTTTTCCGCTATTTTTGAAAATTATTCTGTATTTTTTTGATAAATATTCTGAGAAATTAACTCCTTTTTAGATTTTTCCCCCTACATTTACATGCTTTGTTTTCTTTCTCTTTTGATCCAATAGTTCAGTTTTTTCCCACTGATGGCGTTCAATAAGTAGTTTCCATTTCAGTGGGATGGCGTACAGAGTATAGAATCGAAAACAAAGAATAGAGCCCATAAATAAAACTATATTGACAAGCGACACGAGGAAACCATATAACGCGGCGTATTTCAAAGTATGAAATGCCGCTTCCTTATCTTTTGGGCCCTAAAATAACATTTGTTCGGATCACCAGGCTGAATTTGCTTTAAGGTTATTTAGAGGCTTACTTTAGAGGTTACTTTAAATTAACACGGGAATAAGCATTTACAAGGGCATAGAAGTCAAGATAGTGTTAAAGCTTTATGAATTTTCAGAATAACTTAAACTTTAGTATTATTATTAAAGCTGCGTTCGCAAAGAAGAAGCAAGCTGAACATGTATGCTTGCTAGAATGCTCTACTAGATAGATTTCTGATGATTTGCGAAACCAGCTTTCCTTTCGAAGTTATATTCGAAGAAAAAGCTAAGAAAATGCGTTTAGAGATTCATTATTTCAATCGCTATCGCTCGGATGCAAAAGACGGTCTGTGAAATATATTTAGGCTTAGTTTGGTGTTTTTTCTTGCAAAACAAAAAAAATGCCTTTGAAACAAGGAACTGTAATGAATAGTAGGAACAAACGCGCTCAAATACTCAAGAAACGCCTTCTCGAGAAATTGCGCGAACTTCCGGGTTCAGCTAGCTCTGGTTCAGAAAATTCATTAGAAGTCGCCAAAAATATAGGAGTGATTAGTGAAATAGGATCGAGTGAGAGACCACTAACATCGACACCTAAAACAACGGCAGGAAGCGATAACTCTCATGAAAACGGTCAAAGAACGTGTATTTCTCAGCTCACGCCAAAACGAGTGAAGAAAAACAACTTGCTTTCGTGAGTTACCCCTTCATATATTTTCTTTAGAATGTTTACAGCAATTTTTCATGTTAGTCGCTTCACAATTTACATACGGATTACCCGTAATCTTTTAGCATTGCCAAAAAGTAGAGTGGGTGAAATCTGAATTATACAATTGAGAAGCCCTAGCCTATAACAATAAATAGCTCTAGGTAAAGCTGCTTTTGATATTGGTGGGTTTACGCCTTACGTAATTATCTTATGAAACTGCACAAATCATGAGATTTACAAGTATAAGTCGAAATCATACAGGAAAACGAGATGAATTTAGAACGAATATTTTTCTGGAAATAATTTATGGTGTAAACCTTTTCCCAGACTAAGAAATTGTCTTCTTTTGATATAGATTTGTATCAGACAACATAGAAGACAATCTTTTACAACATGAATATACTGAGCCCAGTAAATCTCCACTCGATGATACGGAAGGTTACCGTATAGTTGACATTGGGCATGTTTTAAAATGGGCCGTAAACCTTCAAGACAATCATAGGAGATTATGTACTTTGGGGAATTTGAAATTTATTGGTGAAAAGAGGAGGGGTTTATTCAGTTTATTCGAATACAAGTGCGACACATGCAAAAGAATTCAAACCGAAACCTCAGAAAAGATTCCCAAGCTTCCTAGAAAAGAGAAACAAAATGCGTTCGATATTAACTCGAAAGCCGTGTGGGGTACTGTTACAATTGGTAATGGCTACTCACAACTGGAAGAGTTTCTAGGAATTATGAATATTCCTTCAATGAGCTGGGATAAATTTTCCGCCCAAGAAGCTAATCTTGGAAAGGTGAGTCAATAATATGCGACGAGATGATAATGTTTCACGTTTTTAAGATTAATTACCAAAACAGGAAGTTCGGAACTTTTTATACACTTCTGACACGTCCTGAATTTTGTTTGTTACACATAGTTTTATAATGGGTGTTGTTATTTATAATTAGGTTTGGGAGGAAACGATGTGGCGGAAAATGATGGAAGCCGGATTAAAAGAAAGAAAACTGGCAATTGAAAGTCACAATGTTGACCCGGATGGGGTTCCCCATATTACGGTTTAATTGGATGGTGGGTGGAGTAAAAGGAGTTACGGTCACAATTACAATGCAGCATCTGGAGTGGTAATTGGAGCAGCTTGATATAAGCTTAAAACCATCAAATAAATTTTAATTCATCCATAGGCTGTAATAATTGGGCAAAAGACCAAAGAAATCCTATGGCTAGGATACAGGAACAAATACTGCACGGTGTGCGCTAGAGCGGCCAATAAAAAAGAATCGCCTAGAGAGCACATCTGCTACCGGAACTGGGATAAGTCGTCTTCGTCGATGGAAGCGGACATAATCGTGGAGGGTTTTAAAGAAAGCGAGGACATGCATGGACTAAGATTCAAGCGGTTCATCGCAGATGGAGATTCAAGCGTACACACCAGAATTGTCGAGAGAGTTCCGTACGGTTTGTTTGTTACAAAACTGGAATGCGCAAATCACGCAGTCAAAAATTACACGTCGTCCCTTCACTCCATCGTCGCCAACGTCAAATTGCCATCCCCGTCTCGACGGCTATTGAAAATGGTAATTCATCGCCTTACAGCAGCGGCCCGAGGAGCTATTACTCGGAATTCACTCGGCGATTCAACCGTCCATGATTTGCAAGAAGACTTGAAAAATGGAGCTTCCCACGTATTTGGCGAGCATAGTAGATGCAAGGAGTATTTCTGCAAGCCGAGAGAGGGAGAAGAAAATCTGCTTCCAAAAATAAAATCTGAGAGAATATATCCCTTCCTGGTCGCGGCTGTCGATCCACTCGTTAGGAAAGCTGATCGTCTCTTTTGCAACGAAACCAGCAACAGAGCGGAACTTTATATGAGCCTTTTGGCGAAGGTTAATGCTGGGAAAAGGATTAACTTCACCCAAAAAGGCTCTTTCCTCAGAAGAAGTATCGTAAGTGGGCTAGCCTATCAATCTGGCAACGGATGGTTTCGAAGCCCAATGAAAAGAGCCGCTGGAAAATGTCCTGGACGTTTTACCAATAATTTTATTCAAAAGCGAAGAATCAGAAGAGAAAATTACAACAAGCGTCGACTTATACGCTTAGACAAAAAGGCACCTAGGAAAAGGGTTACGTTTCTTCCCGCGATTGAAAAGGACTATGGTCCTCTAGCAGACGCTTCCCATGACTCCCAATTAGTTGGACACTTCAATGGCAAACCGACTGGAAAGCTATGAGGCAAGTCGAACGGAAATTCAATTAGTATTATTTAAGAAAGTAGGCCGAACTCGTTGACTTCTATTTCAGGTGTCAACATGCGAGCAAATCGACATAGAGTCCCGTT
Organism: Odiellus spinosus; assembly: GCA_963920705.1. Taxonomy (NCBI): domain Eukaryota; kingdom Metazoa; phylum Arthropoda; class Arachnida; order Opiliones; family Phalangiidae; genus Odiellus; species Odiellus spinosus. The sequence continues at coordinate 9,941,158 of OY987225.1, read as the reverse complement.
CCCGTGGGCAGCATGGAAACTCTGTTTACGATTCGCACCGCGCATATCGCTTGACGGCTTCAAATTTTGGCCTTGTTATGAACCGAAAAAGCACAACTTCTTTTCATAATTTAGTCAAGACACTTTTATATAGCAAGGCATTTTCCACCAAGTCAACGGAATACGGAAAGGCGAAAGAAACGGTTGCTAAAGAGAAATTTAAACTAGAATTTCAAAAGGATTATCGAGAAAGCGGCCTTTACGTTGACGTAGAAAATGGTTTCTTAGCAGCTAGCCCAGATGGTAAGAAAAATTATTTCACGCATATGGAAGGCGTGAAATATTTTCAAACATAATTTTAAATATTTCAAAGGTGTAATAGAGGGGGATGATGCCTTGCTTGAAGTGAAGACAGTCCCTTCAGCAATTGGCATGGATGTGGCTGAGGCTGTGAAGCAAAATAAAATTAAGTTTCTGGACGACGATTTGAGACTCAAGCGAAATCACGCATATTTCTACCAAATTCAAGGACAACTAAACATTACTAAACGATCTAGATGTTATTTTATTATTTACATCGATGAGAAAGTTCCTATTCACGTGGAGTTGATAGAGCGAGAAGATCTGTGGACAAACTACATGGTTCCTAAACTGAAGTCGTTTTTCATAGATTGTATGCTACCTGAAATTGTTGAGCCTCAAGTACCAAGGGGAGCAACTTGCAAAGATCCCATCTATATAAAAGAAGCCCAGGAAGTTGCCAAAACCAGAAGAGGAGCTAAAAGAAAGCTGGCGGAAAAAGTGAACGAAATGAAAAAACCATAAATTGAAATCGGCTCTTATAGAGGTTTCCGTAACAGATTTGGTAGATTTTAGAAGAAAGATTCTTGCGAATTATGCACCGGCGGAAAAAGAATTCAAGTGGGGAAAAAAGTGGGAAAAGAAGAACCGCAAATAATATCCAGTTTCGGAAGAGCGGAAAGGAAAGTTCTCATATTAAAAAAAGGCCCTTTTAAGGGCCACCTAATTTAATTTGAAGGTCTCTTCTCAAATGTATTAGGTTTGTCAGAATATTTTATAGGCTAGTAACTAATTTGAGCGAAGGTTTCAAAACTTTAGCATAAATTTTACATACATAAATAGGTCAGTGAACCATATAACGAGTCAAACAATGTCATCATGCTATGACGCCATCAAATTTTAAATCTCGAAAGTAAAATCCATTTTTGGAGAAAGGACAAGAGTTTTGAGGGGGTGACCAAATATTTTATTAAGATTTATAATAGCTTCCTTTTTGTTTCTAAATTTTTTAAAATTAGAGGAAATATAAAATTTCGATTTCAAACAACAATCGGGGATCAGTTTGAAATTGCATCACGTCCTTTATTACGGTTCCTTTTTACTATACGGTTTACTTTAAAAGAGATAAAAAATAATTACTTTGTATGTTATAAAAGTTCAACCTGATTCCGACTGTGTTAGTTGCTTGGGGAGAAAATAAAGTCATAAATTTCTTTCGTATTCCACCCTGACTGGGGGTCGTAGGAGAAGGGAGAAGCAAAAAGAGAGATTCAAATATGTCGTGAACTGACGGGAAGGGATAGAGACCAAGGTTGGTCACGTGGTTTAGAAGATACCCCGCCGTCCGAGCGTCCATTATTACCAATTAAGGGGCTGGGTAATAGGGCTTTCAATAGATTCCCCTCTAAAAAGAAACATCTCTATACGTTTCACAGCTTTACTTGTCACCAGAAGCAATCTCAAGCTGATAAGAGCGGAACTGTTGCAGTCGAATCCCGGTGCCCTTTGCGTCAAGAAAAAAGAAACCCCTTGGGTAAAGAATAGTTTCCTTTGAGGAGGTATAAGACGTTTAAGTTTTATTTTTCTATCCAAGTTTAAAAAAGGCAAAATCTTGAAAAAAAAACACTATTGCAATTTGGCGCCTCTATCGGAAAAATTCGTAAACTTTATACTCTGTGGAGCAGCTTTAATGTAAAAATACTAAAACCAATGTTATTCTGCGACAATCAATCTGCAATTATGTTTACGAAGAATTATATAGAGAATCAAAAGTCAAAACATAGATATAAGATATAATTTTGTAAGAGACAAATTATCAGAATTATTACTTGATTTAATAACTGTGTTAGATTTCTGAAATTGAGAGAGTTGGATTAGATAAATTGATTCGCTTTATAATTACATCAGTTTAATAACTTGGTAAAAGGCAAAGAAGTTAGTCGTGCTAGTCAGATTCATTTAGTCAAAGTAGGGAGAATGTTGAATGTAACTTTGATCTAAAGAAGAAAATATATTTTGTATAAACCGCCAATTTAGGTAGAACAGGAAGTGACATACCGGATGTGACGTAAGAGATAAGTGTAAGAGATTGCGCAGTTTAGCGTTTTAGTTCTCTTACTTTTTCAGTTCTCTCTCAAGCTCTGTTTAGAATGGTTAGCTCTAGTTTTGTTAATTCGTAAAGGATTAAGTCGTAGTTGAAATGTTATTTATCTTTTTAATAA
>OY987225.1:9753690-9935957 GCA_963920705.1 Odiellus spinosus | reverse complement strand
ATATATATAAATATATATATATATATATATATATATATATATATATATATATATATATATATATAAATATATATATATATATATATATATATATATATATATATATATATATATATATATATATATATATATATATATATATAAATATATATATATATATAAATATATATATATATATAAATATATATATATATATAAATATATATATATAAATATATATATATATATAAATATATATATATAAATATATATATATATATAAATATATATATATAAATATATATATATATATAAATATATATATATAAATATATATATATATATAAATATATATATATAATATATATATATATATAAATATATATATATATATAAATATATATATATATATATATATATATAATATATATATATAAATATATATATATATATATATATATATATATATATATATATATATATATATATATATATATATATATATATATATATATATATATATATATATATATATATATATATATATATATATATATATATATATATATATTTATATATATATTTATATATATATTTATATATATATTTATATATATATTTATATATATATTTATATATATATTTATATATATATTTATATATATATTTATATATATATATATATGAGTAGGCAGCCTACTGCACACTTTAGTTTTCATTACTGAACGCGCCTCAATGCAGCAATAAAGATTTGGTCTTTTCGTGTTTATCAGAGAAGAAATTTACAGGGGTAGTGTGACGAATGGAAGCCCCAATGTTTCGTTGGATAAAAGCTAATAGCTAATTATTATAATCTCGGACGAAAAAGAACGATCGATCCAAACATTTGAAGCACCCACTTCTTATGTTCGGACACCCGCTTCTAATGCCCGGACACCCGTTTTAAATTATAATTTCCAACGTATATTTATACTTTAAATTTAAAGTAAAAGCTTTTTAACGCTCATTTTAATCGTATCACGGAAAATAATACGTATCCTACTCCTTGTTCCGCTTAATCAAATAAAAATAATAGTTAAAATACCTTGATCGTTAAATTCCATCTTCACTCGATATTTTAGGCCTAATAATAAATATAATAGGCCTAATAATGATCTCCCGAAAGCCCGTAGTTTTAGCTCTTTTAATTAGGTTTTTTCTCGGGTAATTGATAACTAATCGATGCTAGTGTCGAGGCGTCCGGAATTGGCCGCTCGTAGAGGATTTTTTATAACTAAGATTAATCATCGAATATCCCGTCGAACCGATGCCACGAATGTACTTTCCGCATAAGAAAGTTTGAAGTTTCGAAAGAAAGTCAGTTTTGTTTCGTACATTTTTTCTAAAAACAATGAGAGCTTATTTTCGGAGTCACATTTTAAGTCATTCCCCAAATTTGGCATTAATTTAAACGTTGAAATTATGGCACCCCGTAATTAGGGTATTATCTTCTCTAGACCATCTCCTACGATCTTGAAGCAATGTTTTACGGATAGGCCGGAAACCGAGGCTTAAAATAAGGCCCTTTTTTGATGACTTAAAGGGAGGAAAATTAAAGATATTCATTTAAAACCAAAACTGTCCGGAATTGCAAGCCACCACCGTACTTAAAATAATGTAATTTTAAGGCCTAGCGAAAGGCACGGTCCCAGACCGACTCTATATCCTCGTAGCACTGGAATTCTTATTGCTACTTCAATGCCACTATGGTCAGTCCTCCTAAATCTGAACGCTTCTATTTCTGAACACTTTCATTTAGAAATGTATAACTTTGGTTGGGTCTGTTTAAAGATGGAAGAGCTCATTTTGTAGATTAAGAATGGGGCTATTCGCGGGACGCAACGTCAACACTCTAGGAAAAGTCCCGAAGAAGATAGGACACTAATTAGGCAACCGCGATAATTTGCCTAATTATTTAGAGCATTTTTAAGGGATTGTTTCCCTTTACGGCCCAAGAAATAAGGTTTTACGAATTTCGGAAAAGATCGTGGGCCTACGCGCTCCATATGGTCGTAAAGTTTGAGTTTATCGCTACCAAAAAACTTCTCAAACCCAGAATTTGGCCACAAACTCTTCATGAAAACGTAATTTTAAAATACGCCCAAGAATTTCTAATTTAGAACGGTGCGAAATCAAACTTGGGAACACGAATTAATATATTTGAAAAACTCCCAAAATTTGCTAAAGGAACCAATTCCGCACCTAGAATCGAGAAATGAGTGTCACCAATGGATTTCTTGGCCGAACTTACTGAGGGAAAGGCGGAATAAGCGCGCTCGAGCCAGTATTTGCGAAGTTACGGACGATTAACTTTGAAATAAGGATTACTTTATGGTCTCTATGCACAAGCAATGCCTAATTTTTAAATCGCCGATAACTTCGCAAATACTGGATCGAGCGCGCTAATTCTGCCTCTCCTTGTGTAAATTCGGCCAAAAGTGGTTGCTTTTGAAAATTTGGGATTTTTTTTTTTATATAGGCTATAAGAGAGTAGCAGGGAGTATTCAGAATTAGAATCGTTCGTTCAAAAGTAGAAGCCGCTATTGCCGTTTTAAAACCGCGTCCTCGTCAAAAGTACTCTTCATGGATGAAAAATAGCGCAACGGGTACGCGACTATACAAACTTAATATTAGATTCTTAATTTCGTCGCTAACAATTCCAGAGCAAATCGAGGTCTCGGATTTCTTAAAAAGCTTTGAGACATAGGCGACCCTACCCTACCGGTGGTAACCGGAATTTTTCAAGCGTGTTCCTTCCGCTTGCATCTTGATGATGTTTTCCACGGAAAATTTAGTTGTACGGATATTTTTTGATAAATAAAGTATTTCTCTAATAATATTCAGTATTTTGTTTAAAGTACTAGAAAATATGTATTTATAATAAAATACTAAATACATTTATTTAAAAGTATTTAAAATAAAATACTAAGTACCTTTATTTAAAAGAATTTAAAATACAAAATACTTAAAAAGTATTTAAAATAATATTTAAAATAAAATACAAAATACTTAAAAAGTATTTAAAATAGTATTTAAAATAAAATACAAAACTACGAACAATACAACATCAGTTTTGATTGTTAAGGGGGTGCACCGTGCTGGGTAACACATAACACCCCCGCCAATCCGTGCGGCTGCATCATTTGTCCCTAAAGTGCCGCACGCGAAACCGTGCCCGGAACGGGTAACAAGGTCAAACAGCGGGAACCGAAGAACCCCAGACCAGTGCTCCCGCACACACGTGAGGAGGCTAAGGCAGCAGAAGGTGGAGAAACGGCTTGGCTACCAGAACCCACACAGCAGTGCCATACGGCCTCCGTAATGTAACCGTGACCCAACAAGACCGACTCAAAGGCAGAGGGAGCTGCCAGGGCCCAGGACGGGCCCCGCGAGTCGGCCGGGTGTGGGCGAGACGGCCGTGTTCCAATTCGCGGAACTAGGACGGATCCTAGAACTCGGGCCCCCTCACCACGACAGGTGGGGGGGAGGGGGACGAACAATACAACAGACGCTACTGCCAATTATATAGTTTTGGTCGGCCATTTTCCATGATGACGTCGAAAGCACGTGAGGGAGTGTTGGGGAGATTTCGCCACGTGAAAGAACGCCCCAAAATACATAAGAAACCGAAGGTAGAAATTCTCCATGTAATAATTCTAGGTCAGTCTAGTAAAAACATTTTCTGCATATTTGTTAATATGTAAAATGACTCGCTTCACTTGATTTTAGTCGTCACGGCCTATCATTCGTCTTTAATATATTAATATATAAGAGCTATTGTTAAGTTAAAAATTAAAAGCTTAATTCATCGTCATAACTTCCATATAATCTCACGTAATGCTCCATCATATTGTTACAGACTTCGAGTTAACATGCATGAGAGCAGCGAATGTTGTTATCCATCCACTTAATTGCAGCCATGCATATTTTAGTTCTTCCAAACTTTCCACCGTTTATGATCCAAGGGTCCTTAATATTCTGGATCTCGATACCGTTAATTTGACGTTTACGTCTGGTGATTGGTCCTTACCTAAAATATCTAGACTTCTGAAAGCACAAGAGATCGATCATTCCTCAACAGGATCTCCTCAAGGATGTGCTCATTGGAAGATGGATCAATGCAATAAATAAGTCCAAGTTTGCCTATCTAGGGGCCAGAGTTTCTAAACTTATCAGGATGCCATGATGTCACCAAAAAAGGTGAAAAGGAGGAAGCAAACGGCGGAGCCGAAAAAATGCTAGTCTTTTAAATTAAAATTTGACTAATTTTTCGATATTCTGGTATTTTGTTTGTTTTACATAACGTTCCTAGGTGGAAAAGGAACAAAACGAAATATTTCATTACGAAGTCGGTTAGTGCTTTTTCTCTATAAGGCAATTGCCGTGTCCGAATTTTTGTACATGTAGTTAAGCCTCGGCCGCCATAGTTTGTTCTCCTAATTTCCGGTATATTTTTGGCGGATTTTTGGACTGGACAAGGATGCCGGCAAAAATATCAGTCTGATATAAATAAGTGTAAAACATGCAGACGCGTGGATACGCCGTTAAATATGGGATCTGGTAAACCAAATAACTGGATTAAATGTACACGATGTAGTGTTTGGCACCATGTAGAGTGTGTGAATTTAAATTACCCAGTCGCAAAATCAACAGAAGTCTCCTTTTTGTGTTCTAAATGCTTGGAGGTGGGTTCTCGGAATACTGTAGAGGAATTTGCAGCTTCGGGAGGCATTACCCCAAATATGGATAGTTCTCAAGTACTTTCGTTATCAGACTTATCAGTAGCTCGACGTGAGTCCCTCGCGGTCTCAGATCAACATATGGCACATTTCACGATGGATGACATGATGGGGGGGTTTTGAATCTTTAATGGACAGGAAAATGGTGGCCCACCAATCTCTAATGAACGAGAACTTTAAAAAATTAACTGAAGTGAACACTAGTTTTAAGGTAGATCTTGAAATGTGTGTATCCCGAATTCAGGATCGTGTTGTAGCTGATCTTGAGACTAGGGCTGAGGCTCACAATAAGAGGTTTGAGGAAATGGAATAAGCACAGGTACAGCTAGAAACGGAAAACAAGGAAATCCGTGAAGCGATGAGCGAGCTCAGTTCTACTATTGCGGATCTAAAGGAACAAATGACCAAATCAGACAAAGTACGTGATGCCACACTTGAGGGTGATATGGAGAAGTCAACTATTATTGCTTTTGGCGCTGAAATGGAAGACCTGGAATGCGAAAAACCTTAATGCCAGCTCTGATGATAAAGTGCGCAAAGTTCGACTACGTCCTGACCGCTGTCTTCATGAACGAATGCTCTTTTGGTATCGCAATAAGGCCCACCGTTCAGGACATGTTATTTTCTCAAAGAAGAGTCAACATCAGGAAACCTAGGAAAAGCACCTACGACTGCACATTCAGGTTCTGATATAGACAATAGGCTGTTGTTAAAAACTGTTTTTGATTCAAATACAAAATTTGTAGATACTGACATAGAGGAGGTTTGTGACTTTGGGGTTTATGAGTATACCGGTGATGAGAACTTATTGTTTGTAAATATGGATTATAGAGAGTGGCCTCACCTTTTGGATGGTGGGGTGATTTGCGGGGGGGGGGTGGCCAGTGAGAATGTTTTAACACAGGTGAGGGTACATAACAAATGTACCTGTGGTAAAGCCAATATTCTAGATTTAAGTTACATGCCTGTGGAGTCCTCCTCGACTGTTCCTCTGGCGGGTTTCTCCGGCGTCGGAGGTGGGGCCACTCAGCTAGTGCAATATGGGCGTTTTGGGGACACTGGTGGTATGTGGCAGCCTAGGGGAAATGTGATATTGTGTCCTAACCTATGCTCTCTTCAGCAGTTGAGTTTTCCGCCCGAAAGGGCTCTTTGGCAAAGTAGTAGTTTTAAACGGGGCTTGGGGAGCAGAGGTGAGGGTCCAGATGGCTGCGGCAGTGCCCGTGCTGGTTTTGATACACACAGTAATTTATGATGATGTGGTGGGGGTGGAGTGGCTGGTGGGTCCGGGGGTGCGATCATTGCGATGGCAAGTTTTAAATCGTTTGTTACAGTTTTGGAGTCCATGCCACTCGTTGGCCCCGCTGACTGCTCGACCGCCACTGTTTCTGTTTCTGGTTTTCATCCTTGTGCGGTAAGGACTTTGCGACCCCAACTCAAGACTGTTTCGATCCAAGGGACTTGTATCTTACGGATAACATTCAGGCTGGTAATTTGGGGGGTCAAAATACTATTAATAATGTAAATATTCCCTTAAATGAATCGTCCTCTGTTGTGCAGAGCGATGGGGTTTTGCCACAGGGCACCGCTACATTTAGCGGGTTTAACCACAATGATCCTGGTTTTTTCGATCGCGAGGGTACGTGTGCCGGGCTCGGGGGCTACACTCTACCATTGCTGCGCATTCAGAGTACGAGACCTAAACGTACTAAACGAGGTAAGCGGCGCATTCAAAAATAACCGATTGAAGTGCAGTTCGCTCTTCTTAACATTCAGGGTGGTACTGTAGTGAAATGGAAAGAATAGGGCGAGATAATGATCAGGGAAAATCTGGATTTCATGGGGATTGCCGAGTTTCATCTGGTGGGAGGGGCTGAACCGCCGTTACCTCCAGGCATACAATGGACAGGGGTTAACAGGCTGGTAGGAGAAAAAAGGGTGGGGGTATAGGAGTCTTATGCAGAAGGTCTGTCATGATTAACATCGAGAAGAGCTGCAAGGAGCATTTCTGGTTTCGTATGGAAGGTCTTGACGGGTTTAGTTTCGCCGTGGTTTACTGTGCTTCCGGGGAGGGGAGGGTTCGGAGAGACTGGAATTCCAGGATTTATCAGTGTATGCAGGATGATGTGGCCAGCGAACGTGCGAGGGGCCGGCAGGTGTGTATCATGGGGAATTTTAACGGACACATGGAGGAGTTTGATGGGGAAGACGGGAATGGTGAACTCCTGCGGGCCTTTTTTGAAACAAATGGTCTACATATAGGTAATTGCCTCCCCCACTGTGAGGGCCGATTCACTTGGCATGGCCGTGATTCTCACACGACTGTGGATTTCGTGTTGTTTGATGACGTTTTGGTGGATAACATCTCTAGGTTTAAAATAGATGAATTGGGGGATATCAGTGGAGCTAGCGATCAGAACACTATAGTGGTGGAATTTCGCTCGGGGGCTAGGGTCCGTCCCGCGAACTCGTTTGGTGCCTTCTGATCGGGAGGTACGGGTTTTCTGGGACTTCACGGATGAGGAAGCTATGGGGAATCTTATGTTGGAAATGGAAACAGGGCGGACTTGAGGATTATTAATCTTTTGTGAAGGCGGTGAAGGAAACGATGGGCAGCACACTCACCCAGCGTAAGGTGTCTGGTAAGCTGAGGAACGGGCATACCCCTAAAAAGTGGTGGGATCCGGAGGTGGGTGCTCTACTCAAGAAGCGGAGGCTGTTGAATAGAGATCTTCGACATGCTTGTTCGCGGAAAGCACCAACAGAGGAGGAGGTACGGGGAAAATGAGTGCGGTACCAGAATGTGAAACGGGAAGTGAAAGTCCTCATAGCCCAAAAAATCAACGCGGCCAACAGGGGTATGGAGAGGGATACTATGACAGCGGGAAAGTGCAAAGGTAAACAGTTTTGGCGGTATTTTAAAAAGTTACGCGAACATAGTAAGGCTATACAGAGATTCAGGGGTGTTCGGGATAAATCAGGATCGATCTTATTTAATACTACGGATATAGCGGCACGTATTGCCGAGTGGGGGATATAGAACAGGAACTTTTGAATCCCACAAAGTACGGCCCTCTAGCGTATTCCGGTTCCCCAAATATACCTCCAGCTGGTGTCCATTCGGGGAGAAAAGGGGGTGAGGATCTCATGACGAATTTTGAGGTAAATGAGCTGACAGGGGTATTGCGTAATCTGAAATCGGGCAAGGCTGCTGGCCGTGATGGGATTTATGGCGAATGCTTAAAGGCTTTAGGTCCGCTAGCAAGGACCGCTCTGTGCCGAATTTTAAATGAGGTTAAAAATCGCCATGGTCCTCCCACCGACTGGCTTACTGCAAGAGTTACTTTGATTTGTAAGGGAAAGGGAAAGATGAGGTCGACCTTGATTCGTACAGACCAATCGCAGTAACTTCAACTCTTTACAAGGTCTATTCTTTGCTCCAAAAACTAGACTTAGTAACTTTCTGGAAATGAATGACCTTTTGAATGAATCACAAGGGGGTTTCTCTCAGGAGAGACGTATTGCTGATCATTTGTTTGTGTTAACTCACCTCATAGAATTTTCGCAATTGGAGCAGACGAACTTGGAATTAGCTTTTTTAGATCTCACAAAGGCGTATGACAGCGTGGATCGTCCCAAATTATGGAAGTGTTTAATTGACAAAGGGATCCCACCTCAGTTCGTAAAGTTGTTGTAGGCTTTGTACTCGGAGTGTCTATGCACTTACTCAGTTGGAAATATCACGTCGCCGATGGTAGATAGCGTGGTTGGTCTGTGACAAGGTTGTCATTTTACCCCCTTATTGTTTATTGCTTTCCTGGATGATTTGGCGGGGCAGCTGTAAAGTACGGGGTGTGGTGCTACGCTGGGAGGGCGAAAATCGCTATCCGCCCCCCCTGTCATGCTTGATGTACGCGGATGATATTATGGTATGCGCAAACTCACCTACGAATCTTCAGGCATTACTGGATATTTGTTCCTCGTATGCAAACTCCCATGGTTTGCAGTTTGGTATGGCAAAGTCCAATGTTTTACCGTTTGGGGATGGACAGACTCCGTGTTCATACTATTTGCAGGGCCAGGAGATGGAAATTGTGTCGCAGTACACTTTCCTAGGCATTACGCTGACGAATAAAGGGGGTTACCTTTCGGAGATGGAAGGGAAAATTTTAGCCAAGAGTAATAGGGTTCGGTGGATGGTGAGGAATTTTGCCTCCCACTCTTATAATCGATACACAGTCGGCCGAACACTTTGGAAAACGATCGGCGTTCCAGTCCCTACTTATCTCAATGAAGTCATGAGTTACTCCAATCGGGTGCTTACGGTGCTGGAGCGCATACAATTCGAAGTTGGAAAGGACCTTTTACAATCGGGGTCGTTTGGAGAGATGAGATGGTCAACAATGGAGGTGCGAGAGGCCAGAAGTAAAATTTCTTACCTGGGGCGCTTAAAGTTTCTTGAAGAGAAGCGAATAGCCAAACGAATGTATAGTTTTCTTCGTCTAAATGGTTATTTCTCCACTTGGTCAAAGCGCTTAGCTCAGTTGGACCGAAAGTTTGGCACAGGTACTGTGCGGGGTAGTGCGATCAGTTACGAGGGATGGGTTCTCTGCGTAAAGACCGAAATAATGACAGGGCATGAGAAGCTCTGGCGAGCGGGGGTAGGCATGAAGCCTAGTTTGAGACAATATGGGGCATATAAACAGAAGCCTTGTGTCGAGTCATGCTATGACGGTACGTGGGCGTCCAGCCTACTATTTCAAGTGCGAACAGGGTCTTTACCCTTTGGTGGAAGACTGGCAGAAATGATTAAAGGGGTGTCGTCCACATGTCGTCTATGTGGTTCTCAGTGTGAAACCCCCATGCACCTCCTCCTTGAATGCGATTATGAGGGGGTAGATTTGGCGGTGCGGGAGTGGAGAGCTAAAAACGCCTCGAAGTCGCTAAATGAACTGGTGGGGCTCTCGGACTTGGACCCCCCCGCCCTTAGACATGTTTTTGCAATATGGTGCAAGCATACAGCACGTTTCCGAAAAAAGGCGGGGCAAGTTTAAATTTTTAGGGTGGTTTTTTTGGATTATGTGGTATGTCCAAAGATTTAAAAATAATAGTATGGGTGCCCTGACGCTTTCACTCAACGTTCTGTAATTTTCTGTAAATTTTGAATCAAAGGTGAATATTTAGGGAAGTAAATTATAAGTCCACACTTTGGGTATACAGATGTTATACTAAAGGTTTGGTATACGTAATGCCTTTTACTGTATTTTACTTTGCTATTCTTGTTTAATGTTTTCACCAAGAAACATAAAATAAAAAAACGTTTTGGAGTTGTAATGTTCCTTAATGGTTTTTTGTGTTTTTCGGAACTGTAAGTTACTAGACAACTATTTTTGTCAAACGGGGACAGTACATTGTAAATATGTTTATTGATAACTATGTGGTAGTTCTTTTCCCCTCTTGATTTGATTTGCTCTGTTAATTTTTCTTTGTAAATTTTATTTATATTCGCTGAGCTCCAAAAGGAGCCGCCCTGATATCAAAGGGTGAATTTCTTTGTAATACGGCTTACAGTAAACCTATATACACCGGAGCTGTAAATCTTCTTTTCGGACATCCATTATCATGATATGCCAATCCTGAAACGGGTCTTTACTCTTAATCCTTACTAAATGTAATAATGTTAATTCTCTGTTCTAATACTTAATAATCCTATTCAAAGTGTATAATTCTAAACAAAATTTCTATAAATGAATTACCTCTAAGTTTTAAACGTTTCAACATTTTGAAACAATTTTCATTTCTATTCAGAATTAGAAGTTAAAAAAACTTTGACGGTACCTATGTATAAAAATAACGAAAGAAATGAAAACCCCTTTGATACCGTAGTAATGTTTAAAATTTATTCTCAATATTAATAATGATAAAAATAGGAAACGCGCATTGACACGTCACATAAAATGCATATTTTCTTATATTGAGTTTCTCGTATGTTAAAAACAGACCTGATGATGCCTTTGTACAAAGTGCTAACTAGTCGTCTCCGCACATTAATTTTATTATTATTATTATTATTATTATTATTATTATTAATGTTTTGAGTAGCTCTCCTCTCTATTTAAGGAAATAATCTGCAACATATTCTCAATTGATACAGTATTGTTTTCCTACCTCTCCTTCTTCGGTGTCGTAAAACCTTTGAAACAATTGAATCACCGTACTTTTGCCACAACCACTTGAACCTACTAAAGCAATCGTTTCCCCTGGTTTCGCCACAAGACTCAGTCCTTGCAAAACCTTAAAATAAACATGAACTAATTTAATTCTTCAAACTTATATTTAAAAAATTTTCTACGCTACCTGCACATATTTTCTAGACGGATATCGAAATTTTACGTTAACGAATTTAACGTGTCCAACAAATTCTGTTGGTTTGGATCCCGATTGAGAACTGCTATCAATTTTTGGTACCTAGATGAAATTTGTTTGAGAAAATTCAAGCGACGAAACTCTGATAGTTATGGCAGAAGTCTGGTATTTTGATACAAAATGCTTAATTTATATTATACTAAACAACTATATACCATTGCGGTTCAACATTTTAGCTGATGATATTTTTTCAGGCTTTTAGATTAAATATAATCCAGCCAAAAACCATTCTGTTCAAAAACAGCAAGATCCTTAAAACAAAAACATGATGTCCTGCTAATACTCTAGCCCATAAAGATCGTGGACTCAAACTATAGGCAAAGTGTTTATATCCCATAAACGTCGTGAAATTAAGGCATTTACATTCGATAAGCGTCATGAAAGAAATTTATTAACAAGGTATAATTATGTTTGCCCATAATCGTCGATAAATCAAATTTTGGACAAGGTCTAGATGTGTTGCACCTAAACGCAGATAAATCAAATTATCACAGCATATCAAATCACTTGCCATCAAATATGCTAGACCTTACACGGCTTTTTTTTACTGAGTCGTGGTTTGAAATTATTGAACTTATCGCGATTAGAAGTGTGCTATCGCTAAAAAGTGATTTTATTAGCAAATTCAACTATCAACTTTAGCCGTTTTTATTCTCTATTTGTTTTTTTAAAGCCACCCAGGGTATAATTAAAAGTAGAAAAAAATGGGGAAACACTATATAAAAAGAAGTGAGATCACAGAAAAAACATGAAATGTACCAAAATGCCAAGTCTCGCAACGAAATGCTTCCAGCGTAAAAGTTGTGTGATATAATGTACCCATTCAACAACATTGTCATAAATTGTTTCCTAATTGGTTACTTACATTTACTGACTGTATTAGTATACGACACTTTATTTCTATAATAAATATAGTCACTTGGCAATCGCGATGCAACAAATAAAGCGCTGCTGGGAGGTAATACCTTCTCAGACCACTAATAAATTGATATTATTATGATGCCTTGCTAGTGCCAAGTGACTATATTTATTATAGAAATAGAGTGTCTTATATTAATACAGTCAGTAAATGTACGTTAATAACTAATTAGGAAACAATTTATGACAATGTGGTTGAATGGGTGCATCATAAGAAATAAAATAACTGACTTGGCTTTACATTATATCTCCGAATTTTTGACGCTGGAAGCATTTCGTTGCGAGACTTGGCATTTTTGAATATTTTAGGTTTTTTCTATGATTATTCTTTTCCGTAATACGGGCACTGTTCCTTTAGGCAGCTGGCATTCCAATGTTTACTCGCCACTCAAGAGACGATTCATAGTCAATTCAATTCTAGTGAATTTTTCGACAATTCATAAATACCAGACTTTCTCTTAATGCGTTGGCCACTTACTCGAGAAATAATAAAATAAACTTGACTAGCGGCGCCTTTTGCCATAGAAAATGCTTCCATATAAGGTCCAGTTTGACCGACGAATAAAGCCGCGACTAAGATCGAAAAAAATACCTGTTGAACGAAAAAAAGGTTTTAAATATTTGCTCGAACAACGTTTACGTTTGTAAGTATGGTTTTATCGTATGGCGCCAAGGATTCTATACCCCAGTGAGAAAACTCTCAACTGTCGAGAAAGAAGGTAGAACAACGCAAAAAGGGAAAACCGCGACGTTACACGAGTATCTGCCCTTTTTTAGGAGCGACGAGGGGGTAAATGCACTGATAGCTACGTTCCTACCCCCAACTACATCTGTATTACGTGGAGTGATACGTAATAACGCGTAGTGATTTGTCATCACTCTACGTAATAACGCGTAGTGATTTGTCATCACTCTACGTAATAACGCGTAGTGATTTTGTCATCACTCTACGTAATAACGCGTAGTGATTTGTCATCACTCTACGTAATAACGCGTAGTGATTTGTCATCACTCTACGTAATGACGCGTAGTGATTTGTCATCACTCCACGTATAAAGAGTTTTTAATCTGATTCGGGTCAGTACAAACCGTGCCATCATTTCATTAATGTATATCACATTTTAATTTAACTTTAGATATATTTATAAGTATATACATTGTACACATTTTTATCATTTATTATTTATACTAGTTCCTCGATTACTTAAGAACACGATTATATCTTCGGAGATATACAATCCGGAAACATTTCGTCGCGAACGATTTAAAAAGGTAGCTTATGAATGTTTCGGTTATAGTTTGCCAGAAATGAAAACTCGAAAACAATAAACAAGTCGTCGTGAACGAGATAATAAGGGAGCTTCTGCGTGTTGAGTTTGAGTATGTCAGTAATGAAAAACATGATTTGAAAAACCTGGTGTGAAAAACATATTTTGAGTTTGCAATGACTACGAGTTTGTTCATAAATGGGGACATTCGAATGTACGTCTTTTCCAATATATCGCATAAACAACGAATTATGCCCATTAGCGCAGTTCTCATGAGCGCAGGCTCCCATTAGCGCGGTTCCCATTAGCGCGGTTCCCATTAGCGCAATTTCGCATTATCGCAATTCCTATAAGCGCCGTTTCCCATTTGCGCCGTTTCCAAGTAGCGCAGTTTCCCAATAACCGCTATGTCCTAGACGCGCAATCCATTCTTTCCTAAATTTTTTTCCAGTTTCAGAATTTATTGTCTCAGAAGAACTAACCTAAACCACTAAAAACGATGTTTTCTAAAAGAGAATTAACAAATGAGCATTACCTAAATGGAAAATTTGTAATTTAGTAGAACCATTTTGTCCTTTATTTTAGCATTAAAAATAAATTGACCCTTATTAAAATTAAATCTGTAATTAAACCGGACGTAAAATTCACAAAACTGACCACAACACGGAAAACAGCAATATCATGCAAAACTGAACAGAAACACGTACCCAAAAATGACCTTAAAACCTATTTCGTTTTTTTCCAATTTTTCCTACATTATCTGAAACTGCTAACAACACTTAAAACTAAAATGAACAACCTTTATTATAAAAATTTGCATGAACCAAATAAATCGAAAATAAATACATATGATTTGCCGAAAGTAGGCCCGAACCAAGGTTACTAGACTACAAATACACTATAAGGTTGGAGCATTCCCGCTTCTCTAAAAACGACAATATCCGATTTTTCGAAGTGGGGGGGTAGATAGACTTTATTTCCCGATTTATGACGTTATACGTGGGACAGCAACAAGAATCGCCTTCTCTTGTGTGTTTTTCTCTAGTAACCTCCCTCTTGAGGCTCGAGCAGTAGACAGCGGAGCTGAAAGCCGTTAAATTTTTTGAATATGAAGAAGCCGCCGACAAGGCCCTTCTTCATATTTTTTCTAAATTGGACAGCGGCTCAGCGCATTATTCAATGGTAAGTTTATAATGCCTGTATCATATTTATTTATTTATTTAGGTCTAGGTTTGTTCGAAGTAAATATTACAACATAAAATTAATAAAATTATTATAAACACACATCTGATTTTTCAATAAAAGATGTGATATACTTCTAGATTTTCTTAATTATATAATAATCATAATAACATAAGTTTTATCTTGGCGACTATGACAATAATGTTCCTTAATCCATGTCGTGGATTGGAAATGGGCTTTTGTTTATTTTCTTACATTAACCGATGTTACATACTTATTATTTCCTTATGATTATTGTGTATTCGATTTTTGGATGTTTCGTACTTAAATTTATTTTGTTACTTCTGAGAAGACTTGTTTTAAAAATGTTGTATGTTGGAAGAGCGTCCCAGGTTTTCCCCTAAGACCCCCCAGAGTCTTTACTAGCCCAGAGAGGCGAAAAGACAAGGCCACGAAGCCACTATTGTTCGGACCCGCGTTTTCGGACCGAACCATACTTGGGAAAACAGGGGAGCGCCCGTTCCATGTTACGACCCCCTCGCTTTGTAAAACGTTAGTTAGCTGCGAAAAGGCGAAGCGAGAGGGTCAGCCTCAAACTACGAATAAATATCAATCCTTACTTTTAAATCTACGAAGTGACTATTTCTTTAACCTAAATACGAACCTTTAGATTCTTCAGTGTTTAAGCCCAGCCCTAGGTTTACTTCAATCCATATATACTCGTTTTATTTAAATACTTATTATTACTATGAACCTTGGAACTGAACCTTAATTTCTTATTATGTATCAGACAAACATGTTTCTGTACTAATTAGCCTCCCAAAAAATGCGACTCTCTACGAATTTAGCCCACGTATGACGTCACTTTTTTCTCTCCACGCTAGACCGGAAAAATCTCCAAAACTCGTTCTATGTATGCGCCCCCCTTGGGCCCGAACTCACTACCTTCTGGTTAGAAGCCGTCCACTCCGCTACCGATTCACGGCAAGTCAATTAAAAAAACGTTTATCTCCATAACGGAAACGGCGCTATAGGGAATCGCGCTAATAGGAAAATGCGCTTATGGGAATGGCGCTAATGAGAAACTGCGCTAATAGGCACATACCTAAACAACGCTCACGGTCATATAGTCGAGAAATTTCCGCATCTTGGTGTTTAAAGGAGTCTCGAGACGCCATTCATATAGTTTAAAGAGCGTTTATGCATGCATAACACGCTCCTGCTATAGCATCATTACTTTCAGCCTCTTTTGCAATTTCGTTGGTCTAGTTATCTAGGGGCTTGACCATCTTGTTTATGATACGATACCGGTGGTATAAGAAGCCTTAATTGCTTGGTTTGATTTGTTAGTTCCGTGTTTGACGTTTTAAATAAATGTACTACTTTTATTTTATCCTGAGTCGTTATTATTATGTGACGTTACAATAAGTGTAATTATAATATAGAATATTAAGTATTTTGTCAACAAATGATAGTTAAGCTTAATAACATTTTAATTGTAAGTTTAGTAACATTTTAATTGTAAGTTTAGTTATATCTCCTACAATTTAACCAAAAACAGCGAAAAGGCGAAATTATAAAATATGGCCTTCATTTTTAGACACGTTTCTTTTAGAGGAATTTGAATAGTTTTTAAGATGGTAGCGTATTTTTTTGTTTCGTCCTGGCTAGCAATAACGTTAATCACTTTTCTGGAATAAGTTAGCCATTTTTACTTAAAATCTCGAATTTACTTACAATAACTAGATCACTCGAACGATACTCTTCAGCAGTGCAGCGTGAATCCAAGACTAATTTGGAGCCATACCAAAATGCCAGCGCGTAACTGGCATAAATACAAAACCAGACAATGGTCATCGAAATACTTGTCAATAATCCTCGTTTAATAGCGTTTTTCTTAGCAGTTAATAATTCCTGACCATATCTTGAAATGGTTAAAAATCGTTTTAGGATTTGTTTTTCGAAATGATTTATCTGACTGGAAATATTTTACCTTTTTTTTCTTTCATTTCTCCGTTGAACGATGCTACTGTTCTTATGGAAGAAAAAACTTCTTCGGCTAATGCTCCGGCCCTGCCATACGCTGAGAGATCCTTCCCCGATATTTTAGTCTGAATCTGACAAAGCAACATTTTTATGTCATATTATACTTATGAAATAGGTATATAAAATAATTTTTCCGCTCTGGGTCTTTAAATTAGAAGACTTGTTTCGCTGTATTACAAAAAATATAGTTCCATAGGAATTCTAGCGTCGTTGCGAGTCTAGCTTCCAAAATCTTAGCTTACATCCTCATTAGACGATTTGGGCTCATATTTATAGTGATCGAATTCGAAAATATCAATAAGGTTTCCATTTTATATAATTTGAAACTATCCATAACGAATAATTTTTTTCCGTATCCAAATTTTTGGACAAATTTTCCATTTCATCGAATTCGAAATGTTGGACAGGGTATCCATTTGATGTAATTCGAATGATCACCAATTTGAAACTTTGAGCGAACTCAAAAAAATCAGCAATATTACGAATTACCAAATGATCATCAGACCGATTATAAATTTCCAAATAATGTACACATACGTTATATTAAGTCAAGACTATTGACATCCACGATAAAAAATTCCAAAATGACAGAAACTTTTACCTTAATTCCGAATTTATTGATAGCAAATTCACAAACGATTTAATATATAATAAGAAATATCCATAGAGTTGACACCTCATTGAAAAAATTAAATTCAAAACTGGCTTACTTTCGCTATAATGGTCAGAGGTACCAAAACAACTGGTAGTATGGACAAGATAACCAATGTTAACTGCCAACCGAAGTACATTGCCACCATTAAAGAGATAATGGTAGTTGAATAGAAATAGATGCACACTCCCACTTTCTCGCCAATTCCATCTTGTATTCTTATGAGATCACTGAATAAAATCAGATAAAATACATTTTAATAACTATTTTCGTTTATGTTTAATGATCTGAATTATGTATATGAAAAGCGCCTTTAATTCGATATGTTTGCTTGCGAAGCTCCTTTAGTTTCCATGTTTGCTTTAATTTAAATGTTACCATACCAAGCGCTTTTGGGTTCCACACGAAGCTCTTTTGCGTTCCATGGCTCCACACAAAGAGCCTTTAGTTTGCACGCGAAGCGCTTTTAGTTCTCAGGCTTGCTTGCAAAGTTCCTTTGGTTTCCATTTTTGCACGCGAATATTTCCATGCGAAGCCCCTTTGGTTTCCACATTTCCATGCGAACCGTGTTTAATTTGCTTGTTACTATACCAAGCACTTTTGGGTTCCATGGCTCCACGCAAAGCGCCTTAAGTTTGCATGTTTGCACGCGAAGCGCTTTTAGTTTACATGTTTGCACGCGAGTGTTTCCATGCGAAGCCCCTTTCGTTTCTACATTTTTCATGCGAAGCGATTTTAATTTCCATGTTTTCATGTGGTGCGCCTGAAATGTACCTGTATCCAGAAGTACCTTAAGATTTAATATTTCCATGTCAAGCGAGTTTGTTTTCCATTTCTCCACACGAAGTTTTAATTTTTCCATGCGAAGCGCCTTAACTCTCCATTGTTCGACGTCCATCGCCTTTAGTTTCAATGTTTCCAAGCGAAGCGAAAATAAGCACTATTTAGTATAAATCGTCTCTTTAAAATCTAATTACAACTCCGCTTCTAAATGCTCTCTGTATCGGATTTTAAAATAATCGATAAAAATCTAGTAGTAGCATGTGTACCGAAAGTCCCATTCCTGGCGCTCAAAAGAGTTAACATGGCGCTCTGAACCCGACTTTAAGTTTGATTAAGAAAAAGATACGGACCCCGTTAAAATTTTATTGAGCGGTAACAGAGTTTGTCCGAAAGGAATAAAATTATCGAAACGGTTAGGAATTAATACGGCAAGTTGCCGTCGGCAACATCGCCTCCATAAAACACGGAATAAAGAACGACGACGAAAAACCTTAGTACCAATGTACGTATATAGATAGATATGTCGTATCACATATAAATTAACAAAAAAAGGTCGACTTTTCAAAAATCACCTTAATCAAAGGAAAATATAAATTTCCTCTACTAATTTGCTATCAATCCTGATTCTTACCACATAAGTCACCACTTACGAACTGATTCTGCTGGCAAAGTCCCCCGTTTCGTTGGTGTCGTACCAGCTGATGTCTTGTCTCAGTACGGCACGCATGAATTCTTTTCTAATACGAAGCGCCTGATTTTCTGCAGTCCAACTTAGCGTGAAAACGATGACAAAACTCAACAAAAACTGGCGAATGAAAATAATAGGCTTTTTTGTATAAAATCGTCCACAAAGGCGTCTTCTTCAAAACGCAATGATGTTGTATTGGAAAATCTGAAATTTAACAAAGCAATAGTAAACTAAAGATTTCCATTAACCGAGAGAGGATGCTAAGGACACGCACTCGTTCAGATACGCTTAAAAAATCTCCAAGGGATAACGTTTTTATATATTAAATTAAACCTCCCTAATTAGTAATATATTCAATTTTATATTTTTTATATTTTTTTTAGAAAAAGCTCTCTCACGGAATAGTTTTCCAAACGAAGTAACGATCAGATGGCTCTACTCCAGTGGCTTTCAAAGGAGCCAATAACGCCAACTTGTGGGCGCTGGAGGCTTTCAGGGCGGGAGTAGAACTCTCAGAGTAAATTAGGGGGCGTAAGGTGGTCTTATTTCAGGAGAAGGTTCGCGAATTTAGAAATGAATTCGGAATTTCAGAATTGATTTCTCTAATTTATTTAAAAAATTAGTTATAGAATATATTTAACAATTGAGTTCGCTAATAAATTTCAGAAATAATTTTGTGATTTTTTTTTTTCTTTAGATATTATAACTATAATTAATTTCAGATTTTAACTCGTAAGATTTCTTAATAAATAAATAATTTCGTTTAAATAAATTTTATAAATATATTTATTCTTAAAGTGGGCGGTGGACGAAATATGTTTGAAAACCACTGATCTTGCGCATGGTGTCAGGCTTAATCCACGTCGCGAGCGAGGTTTTATATTCGTGTTAGACCTAGAGCTCATGAAAATCGATTAGAAAGTCGAAACCACCATTTCATGTTCCATATTATGCCTCAATTAAATCAATTTTTAGAGCCTTTTTACTTGGTCAGTAGTAGGACTTTGACAGTTCACCCCCCAGTGGTGCCCGATGGTGCTCGATGGTGCCATTTTTCGACGCCGTTTTTCTTCATTTTTTTTTTTTTTTTTTTTTTTTTTTTTTTTTCAACCGGGTTTCGAACCCTGAACCTCATACATGTGAGGTGGGTGCTTTAGCAGACTACACCATCTTCTCTTATCAACTTTTAAAATATTTTCCATCCTTATCTGTATTCTCGGTTCTTATCTTTATATGTTATCACGTGATTGAGAGTTTAAATTTTAAGGCGCGAAGATATGGGAAAATCAGTAAGCTTTGGTATCTCTACCATTTACAAAATACAATATGAAGATAGAGTTAACCACGAATTTCGTCAATTATGTATGTTTAGAATGCGTATTAAATGCGTGTACGAACCAATATTAAAACCAATACTGCAAATGAAACAAATGAAATATGAGTGATATGGGAAAACCCAACACGTCATTGTATCAAAGGTCGCGTATTTTCATGGTATAAAAGCTAGCTCCATCGTATAGATAAGTCTATTTTACATCTTCACTATACTCATCTAGACCTGCACCCTTCTAGTAAGTATTTTTAAAACTCTTAAAGTCATATATATTCAGTGATACTCCAATATTCTCTCATTTATCGATATGGATTTAAGTCTGCAACATCCTTTTAACGGACTGGTGGCTGGTGTAACAGGATGTGGAAAAAGCGTCTTTGTTGCGAAATTAATTGAGCACAAGGAAATTAGAATTTCGCCCCCACCCGAACGGATAATATGGTGTTATACTGAATACCAAGACAAACTATTTAATTCCATATCGAGTCATACCCCAAGCGTGGAATTTCACGAGGTTCTATTGGATGTAGGCACTTTAAACGCCAACGTTAGAAACTTTGTTATATTAGACGACCTTTTATGCGAAATCACCAATAACAAGGAAGTTACCAACTTATTTATTCGAGGATCCCATCATCGAAATACCTCAGTATTAATTTTAATGCAAAACCTCTACTACCCAGGAAAGGAAATTCGAAAATTGAATCTCAACGCTCACTATCTGATAATCTTTAAAACACCGAGAGACCAATCTGCGATCCTACATTTGGCGAAACAGATATCTCCAGTCAACAGAAAATACGTTGTGGACGCGTTCAGACAAGCTACAGCTATCAGTTACGGATATCTATTCGTAGACCTCAAAGCTACGACCCCCGAAGATAGAAGACTAAAGACCGGGATTTTACCAGGAGAACAAGCCGCCATTTTTCTACCAAAATGACCGGAATAATCGAAGCAAACTTCTTCAGAGTTGAAGAGCAATGGATTGTGAAAGAAATTACACTATTCGTGAAGGAGACGGGCGAACACGAGGTATGGATCTTTAAAGCGCCATTCCCTTTCACGGACTTATCGTCTAAGGATAAAAGGCTGACGAGGAACAGTTGCGACTTACGCTGGGACGAAGGAGATCATCCATTCGAAGCTCAGACTGAAATTGCCAAAATCATACGAGAGAAAGCCAATACTTTTATAACCAAAGGCTTAGAAAAATCTATCGTGTTATCAAGGTTTTTGAAGACTGAAGTCGCTAACGCCGAAGATTTGGGTTGTCCGAGACTAGTAACTATATTTTGTGGAACGCCTAAAAGTTGTACGTTTCACCGAGACGAAAACAATTGTACGCTCGTGAAAGCTGCCCGATTAGCTACATGGCTCCGCCGAAGAGAGTACACGAGCACTTAGACTTTCTAAAATATCTGAGTTCGTGTAACGCGTGTCAACGAAACGCCGCCATTAAATACGCGAGTAAAGAAGAATTAAAAACCATCGCCGAATGTTGTATAAATATACTGCAGGGTAACGTTTCTCTCACAGATGACGAGAAGAAGCGACTGAAGAAGCATTGCATTCCATACGTCGCGTGGCCAAGAAAAATACTCCTGCTAGACGAAGACAAATTTTAATTCAAAAAGGTGGATTTCTCCCAATATTACTTCCGATAATCAGTTCGATAGCAGGAGCTATCCTATCTAAAGTTATCAATTAAAGATGGCGAAAAAAATGCTATTAATTTCCGAGGAGACGTTCCAAAGACTTAATTCGGAGAAAGACTTCAAAGTGGATAAAACTTTGGAATTGGAAAAGGTCGATAAAATTAAAGACATTCTCGATGATCCCAATTTGAACAACACGGACAAAATTAATCGCTATAATCACGTGCTCTCGAGGGTTATTAATAAAAGATCGAAGAAAAAAGTTAAAAAACCGAAAATACAAAATTGGAGTGCGGAGATTGCTTCCGGCGTGCCGTCATATATGACTTCGGAATGTTTAGATTTATACAAGTGGTTAGAGCTATCATTGAAAATTAAATGGACTGACGCCGGGGAGTTGATTTACAACAAGCATAGAGTCGTAGGATCGAACATCGTCGATCTCCTAGCTTATTCAGTATCGAAATCCAAGAAAAAAATCGCCGTTACGGGCTCGAAAGAGTTCTACGAATTGTTGTATAAAGTGAACGCGCCTAGATCTCTAATAAAAATCCGCAAACGTGACGTCATCCCACCCGAGAAGAGGGAATATAAAGATGAAACGGAAGATGAGTATTATTCCGACGATAGCGGACCAATGAAGGGTTGCGGTTTCTGTAATTGGATTTCATTATAATATTTATACCAATAAAATACACTTGAATATATTTTCTCGATTCATTTATTAATTAGGCTTTGACATGGAGAGTGGTAATGTCGAGGCTGTCTCTGTAGGACTTTTAGCGTCTCTATTCGAGTCATTTATAAATTCCCCCAAGTTATTAACTGCAGTTTTAATTGTATTTATAATAATAATTATAGAAGTTAGCGATTTTGTATTCTGGCATTATAGTACTTCGAACAACTGTTCATTCAATGGAAGAACTTAAAAAAATATATAATAAGGTTTCGGATCCGGGTTCTTACGGTAGTGTTGACGGCTTATACCGAGCGGCTAAAGACCGAGGATTAAAGGTTACTGTCAGAGAAATAAGCGATTTCCTGAAAACCCAAGATACTTATACGCTTCACAGGAGTGCGAGGAAGCACTTCACTAGAAATAAAACTATAGTCTACGGGATCGACGAACAGTGGCAAATAGACTTGGCTGATTTGAAGAGTATTACCAGATATAATAATGGTTTCCGTTATCTATTATGCTGTATCGACGTCTTCAGTAAGTTTGCCTTCGTGGTTGCGATCAAGGACAAGAAAGGAAAGACTATTCTCGAAGCGTTAAACGTCATTTTAGATTCCGGTCGTTCGCCGAAACGAATCCAATCGGATCACGGTAATGAGTTTGTATGCAAGGAAGTACAAAACGAGTTAAAACGTAGAGGGATAAAGTTTTTCGCCCCTGAATCCGAACTGAAAGCGACGATAGTAGAGAGATTTAACCGGACTTTGAAGACTCGAATGTATCGATATTTTACGGAAAATAATACCTTCAAATATACCAATGTTCTAAAAGATATGGTGAAAGCTTATAATCATAGTTATCATCGATCTATAAAGTGTAAACCCGTCGATGTCACGCCGGCTACATCTAAACGTGTTTGGGAAAATCTATATGGTGACGTAGATTTCTCGACTCCGCTTTCTTTCCCCTTTGATGTTGGTGACGTAGTTCGTATAAGTAAAAACAAGAATCTCTTCGATAAGGGATACATACCCACATGGTCGGAAGAACTTTTCAAAATTTCCGAGAGATTAGCTCGTAGTCCTCCTGTATATAAGATACGCGACTTGAAAGAAGAGCTCATTACTGGGATTTTTTACCGAGAGCAACTACAGAAAATTGGCAAGGACCTGAGTAACAGCGCTTTTAAAATCGAAAAAGTGTTGAAAAAACGACGCAAGGCTGACGGAAGTATCGAGAGATTCGTTCGCTGGAAAGGATACCCGCCATCATTCGATAGTTGGGTGCAAGAAATTGACCTTGCATGATGACGTTCTACATCACCCTACCGTCAGACAGTTCTATGAGTTACTTTCCCGGGAATACGATCAGTAAATTCCGAACACATTTACCGGAATCGGTTAAATTACAAGGACCGTACGAAGTGGCTTTGGTGGAATTCAGCTATCCCCGCACATGGAGCAATATGAGATCGTCGTGCTGGATATCTTTAACTAACCACGGGGAAAATATAAATAGCACGAGTCATTCGAGAGTGGTAGAACTCCCTGCGGGTTACTACGGGAATATAGAAGACCTATTGGAGCAACTCAATTACGACGAAGATGATATCTCTAACGTGACTATACTGAAAAAGGAGACGCCAGTCGAGGGTGATATGTTTGAGTCGGAGACGACGACGAATGTTAAATACACGTTTAGTTATATCGCGCGATTACGACGTGTGGAAGTATCCGTAAAACCGGATCACTCGTTAACTATACCGGGAGAGTTGGCGGTCATGTTGGGATTTACGAAAGACCATACAAAAACTACGACGATCGTCCACGCGAGAATAGCCAGTTATCCGGTGGATTTAGACGCGGGTCTACATTCACTCTTCATATATTCTGATATCGTTGAAAGTAGGGCTGTAGGTGACGCCCATGTTCCGCTTCTACGAATAACGAGCGTTCAAGGGAATGACGGGGATACGGTAGACAGAGAATTTTCACGTCCTCATTACCTCCCAGTCTCCTGCAATTCCTTTCAATCTATCGAAATTAACATTATGAGTGAAATGGGTTTACCCGTCAAGTTCGAAAGAGGTAAAGTTCAAGCGACTCTACATTTTAGACCACGAAGAATGTGGTCGCCCTTATAAATAAGCCGACAGTATGGACGTGCTCGACATTCTTATCGAGAGAGTTAAAGAGACGCATCATGAAGCAAAAACCGTCCTCCACCCAGTCCGACTACGATCGTCACTTCTTAAATCAAATTGGACACGGGATTAAGGTCGACTACGCTAAATATTTCCAAAGTCAAATTGGAAAGGGTTCTATACCCGTATACCAGGGTCTTCCCGTTCAACAAGGATACGGTCTAGGAAACTTTATCCCCTCGGCCTTACGTCGAGCCGTACCGCTTTTGAAGAAGGGAGCCATGTATCTTGGAAAAAAACTGTTAAATACGGGATCTAAAATCGTTACCGACGTAGCCAGCGGAATTCCCGTAAAATCCGCGGCTAAATCTCGAGGAAAAGACGCCGCGAGAGATGTCGTAATCAGTGCCGCGGACGAAATCGCTAGAATGACTGGAAATGGGCATAAATAAAGTGTAAGCGTCGAAGACTAGTCAGTTCAGCAACGAACGGGAAGAAGAGAAGACCGTTCTTAAAACCCTCCGATATATTTTCTAAAATATAATGGCTCATATCCATCCCGATTCCCAAGGTTCGGTTAGCTCCGAAGTCGAACTTTTCAACGTACCGCTAACGAACGCTAGTATAGTTAGTGGCGAATGGGTCGAGTATAGTCCCATCTCGAACATTAACGAAAATTCAACTCTAACCTTCGCCGTGGCCGGTAACTCCGATACGTACATTGATTTGTCCAAAACTTTGTTACATCTTCAAGTTATACTCGTCGACCCAGCGGACGGGAGAACAATTCCAGCGGCGGCAGTACTCAATGCGGCTGGGGTAATCACCACACCGGCGGACGTGGTAGCGCCAGTGAATCTGTTTCATTCGAGCCTTTTTAGCGAGGTTCACGTTTCCTTGGGCGATAGATCGGTAACGCCATCGCCGCAGAACTATGCCTACAAGGCCATGTTTCAAACAACCGTGACATTTGGTGGACCTGCGAAAACGAGTTTTCTAACGGCCGCCATGTACTACAAGGATACAGCCGGAAAATTCAATACCCCGTCGGAAAATGAAGGATTCAAGAAAAGAGCAAGTTTCGCCAAACAAGGGACTATAGATATGATCGGTGCAGTTCACACGGACTTGTGTCAACAGTCACGTTTTATTCCGAACATGATTGACCTGAAATTTAAATTTATTAAAAGCTATAACGAATTTTGTATTCAAACCTTAGCGGGTGGCGTTAGATGGAAGGTACAATACGAACTCGCTTCCCTGTATATCCGAAAAGTAAAATTAACTCCCGAGATTACAATTGCCCACGACAAATGCCTCGAGCTAGCTACCATGAAATATCCAATAACTCGAACGGAGTGTAACTCTTTTTCCATAAACAGTGGAACTAAAATCTGTGTTAGAGATAATCTCTTTATGGGACAATTACCCAAACGAGTCCTTTTCGCTCTGGTAGAACAGAACGCCTATCTAGGCGATTATACCCAGTCTTCCTTTAATTTCCAACACTTTGATTTAAATCATATCGCTCTCTACCTTGACGGAACTAGCGTTCCTCACAAGCCCTTAACCCCTAATTTCGAGGGACATCAGTATATGAGATCGTACACTAATCTTTTCACTCAAACATCCCAATGGTTCATTGACGAAGGGAACTTTATCTCACGCGAAGAGTTTCCTGGAGGGAACTGTATTTTCGTATTTGATTTGAGTGCTGACCTCAGTTGTTCAGCTTCGCAATTTCAGTTGATAAAGAATGGTAATTTGCGCTTAGAATTAAAGTTCGCCAAGGATTTGCCGAAGACTGTTAGCGTATTATACTACGCTGAGTTTCAAAATTTAATTGAAATTGACAAAAACAGGAACGTTATTTACGATTATACCAATTAGAAAATGGACTCTCAGCAGTTAGCTAAAATAACGGAAAAAGATTCGTTCACTAAAGCTCTGTTTCGAGGTATTTTCGCAGCCGATAAATTGCCCAAAACTGTTAAAACCTTTCCTTCACTCTATATTGTAAATACGGGATTATCACATACCGAAGGCGAACATTGGACGGCCATCTATTTTTCTCGTAATAAGAATACAGAGTTCTTTGTCAGTTTCGGTAACCCGCCCGACATGTTTAAATTTAACGATTTTGTGGAAAGAAACAGTATAACTGTTACATTTAACTCCAAACAATTACAAGGGAACTTTAGTATGACTTGTGGCGGATATTGTGTTTATTTTGCATTGTATAGATGTAGAGGTGTTAAATTGTTTAATATATGTGCAAGATTTAAAAAAGATAAAAATGTTAATGATAAAATGATTTCTGAATTTATGTATAAGAGATTTTCAATAAACTTTTTTTAACAAAAATACTTGTGTTTTTATCTAACCGAACCTCACCTGATCTAAGCCAATCTAACCTAAGTTTCACACATATAATTGACGGGAGGGGCGGCAATGCGCGGAAGTTCGCGGGGCGCGCGCGCGATTCAAATTTCAAAACGCGCGCGGTTAATTTACCAACGCGTCGCGGCGCGGTAGGCGCGGGCAATCCCCTACGCCCTGACTTTTGCTTTAGGCTTATAAATAATAGGCTTGAGTGCTAAAGTATAAATAATTTCAAAGATTAATTCATATATTTTATTATTTGCGTATTTTTGATAGAAAAAAATATATATACAAGTTTAAAATTAAATATTATTGGGATAATTAAAAAACTATCCGGATATTCGCATATATATAAAAAAAAACTATTCTTTCTGAATTTTAAAATGCCCATGGGCCAGAGTAGAGATCCCATCGATAATAAACCTTTTGTCATCACATGGGTTTAGGCATAATTTGGTTTGCCGTACGGTGAAAAGCTCATGCTTGTTGCTGACAATTCTCTTCATTTCTTCCACCGTTAATTTACGGTCGAGTAAGCACTCTTTATACTGAGCGTGGCGAACTTTATTTTTCACCACCCTCCGACAGATCCCCTTGGCTGTCTTCTTCTCCCCCTTCGCCGATAGCATGGAATACATCTTAGGCCTAAGTCCGCAGAATTCCTGAACTGGTGTGCCGTCAAGTTCATCTTTGAATTTTCCTAAGACCTTCTTGTTGGTTTCACTGAACAACGGGTGGTCCCTCGGATAACCAGAGAAGTCATACATTTCGCTTTTAACGGCAAAATCTTCGTAAATGTCATGCGTCTCAATGAGATATGTCAGGGAGTCTGTAAAGAGAAATGAAAAAATATAAAATCTGTAGCAGGCTATATTTAACAATTAAAATAATTACCAGTGTCAGTGAAAAGAAGTTTGGCCTTGTCACCGTACTGCGCTCTAATGGTATCGTAATGGAAGCGATACATGAGGAATTTTGACAAGTCCAGAATTGCAAAACCGATAAAAATGGGTCTGTCCAAAGTTAAACTCTTCTTTAGGAGATGGATCCTAACAAGATCCTCATTGAATACGGTGAGACGATCGAAAGCTGGCGAGCTGGCCTTCTTGATCGCGCGTTCTGGAGTCTGGACCAGATGAAAGTTTATCAGGTTTCGGAGATTTTCCATCGTCTTGCCTGTATAGAAAACATATTTAATAGGAGGTTAAATTAGGTTGGGTTAGGTTAGGTTACTCACCGAAAACTGCGTTGTTCATTAGCTTGAAAAAATCCTTCTCGAAATCGTTAGTCGCCAACTTTCTTTTCTCGGTATTGAAATCGATGAATGGTTTTAACCAAGCCCCCTGGGTGAATGATAGTACGCGATGAACTTTGGTTATAATCATCCCCTTTGAGACGTAGTACTTCAGGTTTCTATAATGAACTACGTATTTCTCTTTTTTATAAAGAGATGGAACTAGTTTTGGAAGGCTGTCTTTTTCCCTTAAACCGAGTTGCTTTAATTGCTCCTTGGAATAAGGAGAAAGTTCGTTGGTGGTGATGACCCGCTTCTCCGGAGCCAGCGGGTAGCAATTGTGATCATCGTGAAGGTTGTCGGGATAGTCCAAATCAACTTCCAAAATGTATCCAACAGAATCGTCGTCGGGGTGTGAGAGAATAATTTCCTTCGTGAAGACGGGGGATGGATGAACCCATTTGAAATCTTTCATTGGAAGATGGTCGCACATCACAGTTCCGTAGAGGTTATTGCAATCTTTAAATGAATAAATAAAATAAGGAAAATTAAGAATAAGTTTTATGTTTAAATAAATCTATGTAATATAAACATACCTAAATATGTGATGTAGCTATCAGGCTTTGTCGGATCATACGTTTCTGGAAGGTGCTTGTTATTGGCTTGAGCCAGTCTATGACTAATCATAGAAACTCCACCCCTAATCCCCTTTTCTATGAAAAGATGCATGTCAAGGTCGATCAAGAGTTCCAATTCCACCTTCGTCATGCTTAGGGCACTTTCCCAAGCAAAACCTGGTCCGGTGTATGCGTGTGCACAGTCTAACTTGTAGTAATCTAGGCACATTGTTCTAAAGTTCTGGAAAATATCCGCTAGGAGAAGAGTATCCGACTGGACATAGAGGTTGTGATAGTCCCCTAAGAATATATATATATATATATATATTATTTCTAAGCCTAACCTAACCTTAAATATTTAACCTACCCAGATTCTTAATGTTGAACTTATCCCAAACGGTTTGCGCGTGGGCGTAGTCGGCTTCTCTAATGTCCTCCTCTGCCAATGTGTTGTAAAATGCGTTTATCGGAGGTAATTCCGTTTCATCAAACTTAGATTCATGGTCCATGTAGTCGTAGGGATAAAAGCAAAAGTTGGACCTCATCGTGTTGATAAAAGGCGTTCATGCATGTAAATTTTCCCGGTCCTCCTTTGGCGAGATTTGAAGCCAAAGTCTGCAAAGATGAGGGCATGAACCGTACAGTGTCGATGAAGCGTAGCTGATCTAGACTAAAGCTGATATAATTTTCGGTGGACGATGGGATACAGCTGATGTCCTCCTTCTTATTCAAGCCAATTTTCTGCATAATAATACGAGCGTCATACCTAGAAAAAAATAAAAATAAAAATTGAAAATTTTTCCAATTAATAATAAAGTTAAATTTACTTTGAAAGGTTGTGGAGGAGTACTGGTATATGTTTTGGGGGTTTCAGCTTCAGGTTACACGAATTGTGTGCGGCTCCTCGAAACGCTCCGGAAGTGTGATCATGATCACGTACTTTGTAATCCTTTACCGTGAAAGCCCCGTCGCACACGTAGCAATTAACCGCAGTCGAGAATATAATTTTTTCGGCATTGGTTAGATTCATTGCTACATTCTCCTTAATCTTCTCCTTTAAAATATCCTGTTCTCGAAGAAGATTTTCCAGGAAATTTTGCGCGGCGTCTTTTCCTCGGTATGTGACCGGTTTTGAAGGAATCCCATCCGGACCTACGATGACGTAGCTATATCCGCATGATATGTGGTGCGCTAGTTTGGTTGTGGATGAGAGAGAGGAGTCGGGCATACAGCCGGCCACCTTCGGGAGAATTGATTCGAAATCTGCGAATATGATGTACTTAATCTGTAAAGAATTGAACGCGGTTAGTCTAATGATACACAGAAATTATATGGTAAAATTCAGACTTATTTTTTGACACCAACCATACTTCTTAAATTTCAGAATAGGTTCCTTCACTGGCATGATCACTTTTTGAGCGCCGTGGATGAAGCAGTCTTTCACGTGTTCTTCGCGATTTTTTTCGGAGTTGGGTCCAGCGAATCGGTGAAGGCAATACCGACAATAATAGGTTTCACCATCATGCTTAGTGAAATCACTAAGCAGACGACTCAAACTACAAATGAGGCAGAAATGCGCTTTCTCGTCTTGCTTGATTAACAAGAGATCGATCTGACGTTCCCGGGCCACCTTATTCGAGCTAACATATTGCGGAAATATACCATTCTCGTAATAAAAAATATTTATAGAGATTACGTTTTTTTCCTCAAATTTCTTTAATTGGGCCCCGTTTATTTCGAATGGGAATGATATGTCCGTCGTATCTATCTCATCCTGGTATTGGAAATATTTTTGAACCCTTTCCGGGTGATTTTTACAATCGAGGGGATGTAAATGCGCTAAGATTGACCATAAGAAACATTTGTTATCATCATTTCTTATATTTAGAATAGCCTTTTTAGCAGAGAGCTTTTTGGGCAATTCAATGAATGTGCCCCCTAATAGAGGGAGGTAACTGATGATATCTATCTGGAAATAAAGTATTCTATCCAAAACCCATCCACTACCCTGATTTTGGAACTTCACGATACATTTTTCTAGATTTTCAACACAAATGTCTATCTGTGCTGGGATAACGTCTGGAGTTAACGTTTGGCGGGCTCCACTCTGATGGTATGCAATACATTCGACTACCTCCCCAGTGTTTAATTCACGCGTGTAGCGTGCTTTAATGGCGATAGACCACTTGATCCCCTTGTCCCTAGCTAGTTTGTTTCGCAAATATGTTTCAATAATCTGCCTCTGCTGGTTGATGTACATCTCAACATCCGTCACCGTACCCCCTGGTGTGAAACGCGCGCAAAATATGGCGTGTCCTAGCACTTCTATCTCCTCAAGCTGGTCGGGTACTGCCGGAATTAAAGGTACGGCAACTTCGGGTTCGGGATACGCATCGTCGGTCTCCATTCGGTCCATAAAACGCTGAAGGTCCTCTTCCTCTTGGGTGGACATAGATTCCATGGGGTTTTCGTACTTGTCCAAGAATTCTCGGAGAGCATCGTCATCCTGCGCTGTTACCAAGTCCTGAGGATCTTCGTCTCCGGAAGTCGCTTCGTCTACGGGTCCATTATTCGTGGGGGCGGCAGTTGTTCTGGATGATGACGGAGTAGACATGTCGGTCGCAGCAGGCTCGGGAACGAACGATGATGTCGAAGGTTGAGGGCTTAAGGGTTTAGCCCTTTTTACGTCATCCGCATACATTAAGTCTCCGTCTCGGCTACGTTTCCTACACCGAGAGACTTCATCCCGATCTTCCCTGGCTGGCGTGTGGCTCTGTATATGTCGTACTAGTGCGTCACGTCTAACAAATGTCTTAGTACATAACGTGCACGGAAAATTAATTTTCTCGTGTTTTTCCCGTTTATGCCGAATGAGACTTTTGTTTAAGGAAAACTTAGCATGACATATATCACAACTGACCATTTTAAAGCTGTAGCTAAGACTAGATAGAAACTGAACTACGAGAATTTAAAAGAGAAAAAAATTACTATGTGGAATAACTATTTTAAGTTTAAAATAATGTCTATCATAAATAACTATTTTATATTTAAACTAAACACTATGTTTAAAAACCTTTCATGCTTACCGAGTGGAGATTTCTTCGTATGCTTGAAGAGAGAGAAAGCTGGAACTAATGATGACTAGTATTTGGAAAATTCAGTATTTATACCCTCGCTTATCTTCTAATAATTAAACAATGAGTCACTGATTAATCTAGAAGACACTATCCATTTTCTCACTGGAATAGAGGTGGCCATTTTGAAATAAATGATGGGAGGAATAAATATTTCAATCTTATCCCAGTGTTCTATTTACTTAGCACAACGTTCTAATGAAGATATGGAAAAATTGCCTTGTTTTATTCGCCTATATTGCTATCAATATTAAGAAATGACATTCTTTGGTGTTTAAACATTATATGTTTATTTTTTTATTTACAAATATTGTTTCGAAATGCAAATAATTTTAGTAACCATTTGCTTACAAAAATCGAAACTTAAAAAAGTTGAATTATTGAAAATATCCGTAATTAATTGGATATTTAAATTATTTACAGCATTTGCAAAGTTAATTTCTACCCGTTCAGCCCAATCATGTATAAGACAATCATGTTGGTTTTGTGATGGGTGGTCAATGAGACATCCATTGCAAGAGTTTTTAATGAGTCCTGTTAATTGTAGAATAACGATTTCCTTAATTGCTTGGTAAACTTTCTTGGATTCATTAAGCATGATCTCGACCTGATGATGTTTTTCTAGGAGTTTCTTCCATAGAACTTGTCCGATCGCAAATCCATTTTTAGTGGGGAATAACATCCCGTAGTTCTTCCCGTTTCCGGTGGTCATTTCGCGAATATTTAGCATCTTCCGGTCCTGGTAGGACTTGAGTTCCACCCGTTTATGATTTGAACCCTCGAGGAAAACTGATGATGGGGCTGCGTCCTCGTTTGGAAAGTATTTAGAGATTTCTTCCCTCATTCTGTATATTTGAAAGTATTCGTCCTCACTGAGATTGATTCCAGTGGACCCGTCAGTAAATCCTAACCTAATTTTACAGTCAGGGCTGATGGTAACTGATTTGCTCGAAGAGATCTCGAAGACGTTTGTGTTGTCCCTGCAAATGATATAAAGACTAAATTAGGGTTTATACTAATATTAAGGTATTAGGAAGAAACATTTCAAAGTTATTTAAGAGGGCAGCGAAAGTTACAAAGTTATTTAGTACTATGTTAATAATTTCAAAGTTATTTGGGGTGGTAGAAATACTTTCTAAGTTAATTTAGAATGAAATGGTACTTACATTTTTAGTGTTCTTGTGGATGACTGGAATACGGTTGATGGCAGCTTTAAATGACTTATCTACAATGGATCCTAGCTTTTATACCCATAAATAAGCGTCATATAAGTACTTAAAGTTGGTTAAATAGGTTTTACCAATGACGTGTTGGGTTTTTACCAAGCGTTTCAAGATACGGATTTCCCAATGGGTGCTTGGAGTTGTGAAATAGGTTTTCCCAATGACGTGTTGGGGTTTTACCGCGTGTTTTAACATATGGACTCGTAGTTACTTGGAAAACTGCACACGAGGGTATTAGGCTTAAGGACTTCCTCTGGTTAAATCTCGAGTTTTAATTGTATATATTAACGATTTATTTCGAATCTTCATACACGTGGTAATTAGGCCTAACGATAGATATTTTGTTTTAAATATGGTCTTCACCAACTTGTTTAAGTATTTTTCCACATTTATATATCGGTTTATGCAAATAATCGTATATTTACAGTTCAATTTGAAATTTGTGTTCCACGATGTTTACTATGTGAAATTCTTCATCTTAAATATTTGACAAGTTTTATATTTTTCCTCGTGCGTTTTGAGATAAGACCTGACATAGGTGATAACGCGATACTACTGATACTAGACCCGCGCGAAATTCGAAAAGATAAAAGCTTAGAGGTTTCAGTATAGGTTATAGATTCACATTTGATTTGGCGCCTTATCTTTTAAACTTCCAATCACGTGATAACATAGAGATAAGAAGAACCGAGAAAATAGATAAGGATTGTATTCGCCCACGTCTAAGACGATAAGAGGGTATCCCACCTTCACTTCTATTAACCGATAGTACGCGAATGACTGAACCAGCGTGAACTATGTGGTGCTTAAGGAAAGAAACTGATAACTGAAACAGCTAAGTTGTTTACGTCACCACTCTCACAAGCGACAGGTCCCGGGTTCGATTCCCGGGAAAAAAAATAAAAAAAAAAAAATTTAAAAAATAAATTTTGAAGAAAAATGGCGTCGAAAAATGGCACCATCGAGCACCATCGGGCACCACTGGGGGTGAACTGTCAAAGTCCTACTACTTTGGTCTTTCAAACTGATATTTTAAAACCAAAGTTTGACACATTTCGAAAAGTGAGAACCTAGCCCTTTAAAAGGGCCGAAAGATGATTCAATAACCTTCAGTTTAGATTACTCCTTTTGGAACGATTCAACAGTACATGGGTCCCATTTTTGTCGTCTGAATTGTCATAATTTTGGGAATATAATTTGGTCGGAAGAGCAAATGAACTTGACGAAGTATTTCAGTGGGTATTCTAATATCAAACTAATAAAAGCACGGAAATAAAACCGGAAATAATATGTAATTTTGGAAACATTTTGGCGGTAAATCTTAATTAATAATTATTTACTAGCTATTTTCAAACTAAACACGATAATATTATGAAACCTATTACAAGAATAAACGAAAAAGTTTACATCGAAAATTCAAATTGTAGACTTTAGTAGGGAATTACCCTTACCGAATAGCTTTATTAATTGAGAAAGCTTACTGTGAAGAAATTAAATTAGCGGACTGAAACACGTATTTAATTATTGATTGAAACTCTGGGCCTAGCACTAAATATATCTCGCGTAGTAGAAAATAGTTCGGACAACGTTTTCAAACTTAACAAAAACAAATTTAAACTTTTAAAAACTGCACATAGTTAAATTTTTGGGGCGGCGCACATTGCCAAAACCCACAAAGTTTCTTTCTTGAATTTTAACAAGAGGCGCGCGATGCCTAACCAGCACGGGTTAAATTCTTATTCCTTCTACTCTTCAGAAACCTTATATTTTTCGGTTTCCGAAGAATATTCGTTTTGGGGACTTCTTTGCCCCCTACCTTGGTCACTCAGTGACCCTGGGAACATTTTTCTTATTAGGTAGGGAATCTCCCTTCCTATAATTATTTGGGCTTAAACCCCTTTGTTTGACACATTTTCTGCCCAAAAATACTCTTTTGTTGTTGCAAGAGAGAAACTACAGATTCACGGCGCCAAGTTCCGAAATTCTTCGTGAAAAAGAGGAGCGCGGGGACCACACCTTGGTGGTTCTCTCTCTCTCTCTCTCGCCAACAAGAGTACATAACAATTTTTGAGAACGAATACATTAAAATTATATTTTAAACACTGGAGAAAACACTAAAAAAGGAGTAACACGTTCAAATCAATTTGATTTTGAACACAAATATTACCGCGACTTTCGGAAATTTTAAATTACCCTGCAATTTACTCTTATTCACAAAATGGAAAGTATTTGAAATTGTGTGATTTTAAATACGGAATTCCTCTTTCATAATTTTTATTTGTGACTATAAAGAAACCAATACAGTTGATAAAACGAAATGACATACTTTACCATTTGACTTAGCTTAGAAAGGGCGAAGTGACCCATACATGAAAAATACATTTGCATGTCTTTAACAACTCTAAACAGTAGTAACTATTGAAAAGTTTGACTTCTAATGGTTTGAAACTTAAGTTTGACCTCTTTAGCAATTTATTCACTCTTAATTGAAAAAGTGTGAATTGCAAATTAGTAATTTTCGGTAAATTTCCAGAGAAATCTTGTAAATTACCATTACACCGGTAGCTTCCACGCAAATAAACGATTTAAAACTCTAATTTATCTAATTTGTGAACAATATTGTACTTACGTTTCGTTAATATTCGTTATTTCACATATATTATCTTTGTGATTTTCGAAATCGACAAAAGATTGAATTATCCATCCTAAAAGAACGGTAATGCCTGGGTTGGTGGCGCCTGATATCGAAGCGCAAAAACATCCGATTAAAATGATTATCTTGTCGGATAATGTGCTGTACCGAAACTACGTTGAAATAAAACCGACGTTAAAAGTTCTTTTAGAAAGATAATATATTTTATATTACCAGGCTGATAAACGATGTAGATGGTACATCATTTTCATCTCTCGTTCTGAAATTAAACTCATTTTAAAATTTAATTCTGGTGAATTTGATCTAGACTATTTTCAATGGTCCATACCAATCCAAATAGATAGAGAAGGTGATAAAAAAAATTCCACGTACCCTCAAAAAAGGTTCTTTGTCTGGTCAAACCCGTTCAGGGACAAAATTAATTGTTAGAGAAAGAGAAACAATATTTTTAAAATTAAGGTATTTGGTTTTTAGTCTACCATTCTAAATATTTTACTGTATGATTAAAATTTTTCCACAAAAATAGATAAATTTGTTGAATTAAATAATTCATGTAGTACATTACATCAATAATAAATAAATAAATCAATCAACAAATTTAAAAATAAATTTATTTGAAAAAATTGTTTCTATGGGTTGACTTCATCCGATTTTTGTAAAACATTTAGAACAAAATCATTGAAGGAGAAGAATAAAAACACTTAATTGTTTCTTTCTCTACCATTTTTTTTTTTTTTTCATTTACGAGTTTGACCAGACAAGAACCTTTTATGCAAGTCCGAAGAAAACCTCTTTTTTGTATAATTTCCATCCCTTTAGGAGAAAATATCGTTAACGTCTATAAAATCACAGATAACGACATCGTACCACGAAGATATAATCACCATAAAGGTATATGGCGCATAATATTATAGGCCCTTTTATCCTACAATGGCTTAGGCGCTAATTATGACAACGTGCCTTTGAGATCAAACCCACGTCCACTCTCGCATTCTTTATAATCACCACATAGATATATAGCTCTTGTATGCCACAAATATGTAGTCCTTTAATATCAAATATCAGTGTTGGGTAGTATTTTAAATACTATTTAAAATAGTATTTAAGTATTTTGAATTTTATTTTAAATACATTTTTTCTGGTATTTTAAACAAGATACTGAACATTATTAGCGAAATACTTTTATCTATCAAAAAATCTCCGTACAACTAAATTGTCCGGAAAAAACAGCATCAAGATGCAAGCGGAAGAAATAAGCTTGAAAAATACTGCTTAATGCCGGTAGGGTAGAGTCGCCTATCTCTGAACGCATTTTAAGAAATCCGATATCTCGATTGCTCTGGAATTGATAGCGACGAAATTAAGAATCTAATATTAAGTTTGTATAGTCGCGCATCCATTGCGCTAGTTTTCATCATTCAACGAAGAGTACTTTTGACGCGGATGCGGTTTTAAAACGGCAATAGCGGCTTCTACTTCTGAACGAACAAATCGAATTCTAAACACCACTGCTTCTAAATCTGACTATCTTATCTAAAAAATCCCAGATTTGCAAAAGGAACCACTTTCCCACCTCGAATCGAGAAATGAGTGTCACCAATGGATTTCTTGGCTGAATTTACCAATGGAGAAGTGGAATTAGCGCACTCGAGCCAGTATTTGCAAAGTTATCGGCGATTTAAAAATTTGGCATTGCTTGTGCATAGAAACCATAAAACAATCCTTATTTCAAAGGAAATCGTCAATAACTTTGCAAATACTGGCTCGAGCGCGCTAATTCCACCTTTCCTCGGTAAATTCGGCCAAGAAATCCATTGGTGACACTCATTTCCCGTTTCGGTAGGGTTCCTTTAGCAAATTTTGCAGTTTCTCAAATATATTAATGCGTGTTCCCAAGTTTGATTTCGCACAGTTCTGAATTTGAAATTCTTGAATATATTTTAAAATTTGAGAAGTTTATTTTGTAGCGAGAAACTCAAACTTTACGACCAAATGGAGCGCGTAGGCCCAGGATTTTTTCCGAAATTCGTAAAACTTTATTTCCTGGGCCGTATAGGAAAACATTCCCTTAAAAACGGTCTAAATAATTAGGCTAATTAGTGTTGTGTATTTTTCTAGAGTGTTGAAGCTGTGTTCCGCTTCTTAATCTACAAAACAGACCCAACCAAATTTAAGTTATACATTTTTAAATGAAAGTGTTCAGAAATAGAAGCGTTCAGATTTAGGAGGACTGACCATAAAGGCATTGAAGTAGCTATTAGAATTCCAGTGCTACGAGGATGAACAGTCGGTCTGGGACCGTGCCTTTCGCTAGACCTTAACATTACAGTATTTTAAGTATTTAGTATTTTAAAATACTTTAGTTAAGTATTTTATTTTAAATACCGAAAGTGCAGTATTTTACCCAACACTGTCAAATATATATTACGATATCGTGCCGTAACTGAATGAAATAACAACCATAGTTGTTCTAAATTTTCTTTGGATACTGTGCCGCTTGTCTACTATTCGAGAGTTTTCAAGACTAATCGCAACGGACAGAATGGTTTTATCTTTTCCCATTTGATCGAAATATACCCTTCAAATCATTATCCTCGGAAGTATAGAAGATTCTGAGTACGGGAATATGATACTCCCCTTTTATAATGGATTTTTTGTATAATCCAACCTAACCAGCCCTAAGCCAACCCAATCCAACTAGACCTACCCTATACAATTGAATAGAAACCAGTGGATATCTACGTGTGTATGTTAACTCGGTATCAATCTGGCCAATTGGCTCCATGCAAGTTAACTAGACACAACATAGGTGTCAGCTGATATTTAGTCAATTTTACCAATTGGTAAAGTTGACTATACCACAGCGGATGCTTATGTGGTGTCTAGTTTACTTGAGACTGTCCTGGCTAATTGGTAACTCGATGTCCATGTGAAATAGACTGCGTAGGTGGAATATGTACCAATTTTGGCAATTCCTTCTCCCCAAGACTGTGGGGGGCACTTAGTGAGGAGTTAACCTGATTCATGAAGGCAAATACTAATTTCAACGTGGCACGCAAAAGTGTCAACGATAGTAAAGCGTACAAACCGAAACAACAGACTGACACACACACCCAGATCCATCATTGCAACACCTCCCACTAAACCATCGGGTATATAAATAGTAATATTAATATTAAAATTACTTTTCTTTTTCATCTCCTTTTGCTTTGTTTCCTAGGTTTGCTGTTATAGTGGTAACTTCGGACAACTTTGGTTTGGATTCTCCATCTGTACTGCCACCTTCATCGGGCTTATTTGAACCGCTAACAATCGACCCCGACATCTAAATAAATGAGGAGTAACTTTTCAAAATTTGTCTCACAAGATTTTCTCGTTCTAAACACTTTAAGTGAAGGCATCGTATGTGGAGTTTTACAATGCAAATAAAAGAGAAATATGATAATAATAAATGAGCTACGAAAAATATATTACCAGTCTGTCTGCCCCTACGCGTAGTTTTTACTACAAAAATCTAAAATTACGATTTAAATATTTTTAAGGTATGAGAGTTAGTGATTTAAAAGTCGCGCGATATTATGTAAATTAAAAGGTGATTTATTTTTGTGTATTTTTATATGACATAATTATTTGTCTTGTTTGTTGACACGCTAGTCAAATTCCATTTGGGTTTCTTAAAGTAGATATTGTATCCAATAGTGGTCTTCCCATCGCCAGAATTTTTAATTATTCCAAGTATTTAAAAAATAACTAAAAATGTATTTTAGAAAGAAAGTTAGTTGATAGCTATTTGCCCAAAAATTACTGCACCGTTAAAGATTTACTCAAGTGCACAAGAATTAAAAGCTTATTTTAAAACATACTTATTAAAACAAATTCTAAAAACATTTGGGACCCGACTAGTTTTAGAAACGTCCTCCTTGGTATGAACCGTTTAAGGGGTACGTTCGCCTATATATAACTAGAGGTCGGGGTTTTCTGATTATGTTATCTTTATTCATAATTTGAAATCATCCACGGGAAGTTTATGATCAATCCAATTTTATTGCGAATGTTTGACCGATTAATTTTTAGGATTAACTGATTAACTACTATTTGTGCATTATCTTGTCCCAACACCGATCTCAATTTATAATATTTGATTTATTTTTTTAAAACAATATTTTTTTTACATTTAGTCATTGTTTCAACACCAGGGCCAAGGTCGTGATTGAAACAGTTGTTTTTAGAAAAATATTTTTTTAATGAGGTGTGCTTCATATATGTCAATGGCCTTAAAACTATTACATCGTTTTCTTTTAAAATAACATTGTCGAAATTAATATTTTGTTTGGGTGACTAGGGCGAATTTTTTTAATCTATCGTGTTTGCTCCTTGATACGAATGTTAAGGCTACCTTCTTTTTGGCCAATGTATTATTTGCAACAATCACACTGTATAGAACAGGGGTGGTCAACCTTTTCGGCTCAAGAGCCAAATTCGAAAATTCCAACTAGATCTTGGGAAGCAAGTTTAAATTAAATTTGCATTATGAAAAAATTATCTTTATTTTTATTTCTTCCTTCAATGAACAATAATTCGTAGGTTTCGTACCACGTTAACTTCGTGAAGAGAAGCAGACGTTGCAAGGCAATGACCAGGGCAGGAAAAAATTTTCCAGAATAATGAAACCTCACAAGAAGGAAAATTCAAGGTTACG
The DNA here is from genome assembly GCA_963920705.1 of Odiellus spinosus. NCBI lineage: Eukaryota > Metazoa > Arthropoda > Arachnida > Opiliones > Phalangiidae > Odiellus > Odiellus spinosus. The sequence continues at coordinate 9,895,485 of OY987225.1, read as the reverse complement.
ATGCCGCTGTTCCTCGAAGAGAATGAGAACCTTTCCAAATTCCCATTATACGAAACAATCGGAATTCAAATTTCCATAAAGTTTGGCGCGGGCCGCAAAACCGTTAAGAATATATTACGATCGCGGGCCACATATTGAAACATGGCGGGCCGCGTGTTGGGCACCCCTGGTATAGGATTTACACTTGATTTATTAATTGGTGTAATAGGGTCTTTTAGGGAGTGGTTGTAGCACGAAATTTTTATAGGCCTAAAGGCTTTGATAAAGTTAAAGATGCTCTGTAGGAAACGATATTGTTGGGTAAAATGGAATACAGATTATCGGGAGATCTTTGTCAAAGGGTTTTAGAGAAGTACGTTTAGTTACGTCATTAGAGCTATTAAACTTCTAATGGGCTTTGCCTACTATATAGGGTATATGTCCTCTATCTACGGCAACTAGTTTTAAGAAGACCAAACAACAGTAGGGAGACCTCTGGGTCAAATAATGTTATTAATGAACTTCTTGATAATTACAAATATCGAAAATAGATGAAAACGCCTGTAGAAATGTTTAATGTTTCGGGCACCTATGCTGTGCAGAAAAAAAGTTGTAGGGGCTGTGCACAGACTATACAGGGTCATTCCATGAAAAATCATCCAGTCATGACACCATGGATCAGCCGATTTTTATGAAACTTTCAACATATGTTTCGAGACCCAAAATAATAGGTTATTCAAAGTATTCGCCAAATATTTTGATTAGATCGACTTTTGCAACGATTTAAAAAAAAAGCCTGATTTTGGCTTTTCGCCGTTGCCCTTTTCGGTAGCTTTCAGAACCGTTTTAATAATTAAATTTTTAATTAAGTTACACACTCGAAAATTGAATGCTTTACATAAAATGAAGCGTCGAACACGGTGGTGTAAAATTCAAAGACTTAATGTGAACAGATCTTCCGTAATTGACGTCTAAACTCATAATAATATTTTTCGGGGGAGGGGGGAGTTCATTCTATGGCCCGCGGTTCAAGTAGAATTTTTGGAAAATTGACATTTTTCAATAGCTTTTGGCAAGGGCTTCCAGAATATAATAATATTGATATATTTTTTTGGGTCCTAAGAGTAGTTTTTTAAGAAATCAAAATATTATTTTTTTAGTTTTTCATATATTTAATTTCTGTTGTTAAAAATTATACTACGGTCAAGATAACATTGTTTACTGAAGAAATCATCACACTTAAAGATATTTAAGTTGGGCAGTATGTAGTGGCTCTGACTGGTTTAAGATTGGTTCATCCGTGTCGTAACAGAAAAATGTATTTTAGAATAGGATTATTTAATCAACTTTATGCAGTGGCGTAGGAACGTTTTTCAGATTGGGAGGGGGCAAAATCCGCAAATGTGATTTTTTTTTTTTTTCGTTTTATTCCTACCTTATAATTTATTTTCAAATTCATACTTTTTTCAGATGGGAGGGGGGAGACATGATTTTTTTTCTCTAAAAGTAATTTTCATTTTTCAAATACATACGTCGACCTACCCACAAGTACTGTACAACCCCAACTATTGCATAATAATATTCAAATAATTCACTAGAGTTGAGACAGCTACTACATTTTTAAAAAGTAACAGTTAATTAAATAAATGTTTTTAGGAGAGCTTTTGGTCCTATTTTTGTTATTTTTGTAAATTTATTATCTTAGAGCAAAAAAGGTTTGAAAAGGGAGTCACTACTCACTGGTAGTCTAGTACGTCCGAAAAGCTCTCCCAAAAAATTTATTTAATAAACTGTTTCTTTTAACCATGCAGTAGCTGACTAGCGGACTCTTAAATTATTTTATTATTATACGTTATTTACGTTCATTTTTGCATTTTATGTCCACAAAATAGTCCGTCAGTTTTCTTTTTTTAGACTTAACTTTAGTTAAAACGTTAAACATAGACAATTCTTACAACCCAACGGTGAGTCCAGTCTAGTAAGGGCTAAGATTCGCGGTTTATGTTTTCAAATTTAGTTTTAGTTTTGGGCTATATGCGTTTGAAGTATACTTTTGGTTTTAGTTTAAGCGATTAAATGTATTATGTTTTGACAGTTTGAAGGCTAATACTATTAATCTTTCTTAGGTGCTAGCCGATGATGAGAAACCACCTCTTTAAAGTACCGTGGTTTGTGATAGCAGTAAAATTTTTCTATATGAACATAATGAACTAAGTCTAGGTAGGATCGCTTATTCTGAATGCTTTTTAAGAAATCCGAGATTTCGTTTTCTATGAAATTTTTACCGACGAAGTATCTAATGTCAAGTTTGAATAATTGCGGACACGTTGAGCTAGTTTCCATCATTCCATGACGCGTCATTTTGACGGTTTTAAAGATGACAGCAGCGGCTTCTAATTATGAGCGAACGATTCTTATTCTGAACGCCCCGATTTCAAATCTGAACTATCTTATAATCTGAACTATCTTATAACATGTAAAAAAAATCCCAAAAATCACTCCCGTGCCTCGGACCGAGAAACCAGCGTCACCAATGGCTACCTTGGCCAAATTTAACTGAAATAAGGCGGAATTCGCGCGATCGAGCCAGTATTTGCGAAGTTATGGACAATTTAAAAATTTTCATTGCCTTGCCATATGAACACGTAAAGCAATCCTTATTTGGAAGGAAATCGTCGAAAACTTCGCAAATTCTGGCTCGATCGAGCTAATTCCGCCTTTATCCTGTAAATTTCGGGAAAGTAATCAATTGGTGACACTCGCTTCTCGATTCCTTTAGCAAATTTTGGTAGGTTTTTCGTATATTTTTGCGCGCCGTTAAGAATTAGAAATTCTTAGACATATTTTGAAATTACGTTTTCACGAAGAGTCTGTGGCCAAATTCTGGGTTCGAGAAGTTTATTTTGTAGCGGAAAACTCAAAAGTTTACGAAGAAATCGAGCACGTAAGCTCGGGATTTTTCCGAAGGTCTTCAAACCTCATTTCCTGGACCCTAAAGCGTAACATTCCCTTAACAACGGTCTAATTAATTAGGCTAATTATCACGTTTGGATAATTAGGTCGTATTTTCTCCGGTTTCCGGGTCTTTTCCTAGAGAGTCGAAGTTGCGCTCCACGAAAAGCTCCATTCTTAATCTACAAAATGAGCTCTTCTCTCTTTAAATAGGTCCAACAAAGTTAAGTTATAAAGTTTTAAATGAAAGTGTTCAGAATTAGAAGCGTTCAGAATTAGGCGACCCTACCAGAGTAGTTACTAAGAAAATACATTTTTAGAGTTTCAAGATTTTATTATAAAATATTTCTCCCAATGTAAAGGATAACTATAAATATATTTTAATAATTATTGAGTGTTTAGCACGGGAAATCTTTACTTCCCCAATAGAGGGGGCAGTCTAAATGTTTTTGAGGGGCAAGATCAACATTGGAGGGGGCAATGCACCCTGTGCCCCCCTAGTTGTTACGCCCCTGACTTTTTGAAGAGAGACGGAAAATATGTTGACGTGGCTCAAGAAAAGTGATTTTTAAAGAATTAAAAAAGTTAACAACCTTTTTAAAAACAAATAATTGATAAGTATTTTTTTGTATAATATATATTGTATTAAATAACAATTTTTTTAATTTTTTGAAAAAAAAATCATCTTAGGACCCAAATAACTATTATATCAAAAATGTCTTTGCGAACAAAGACCCAGAAGGACATGTTATGGCCTTGAATGTCTGAAGTGACAGATATTTAATTTTCTTTTAAAACATTAAATTTAAATACAATTAGATTTTCTTTTAAAACGAAATTTAAATATAATCACAATCTGGCACGATTTAGAGTTTCAAATTTCAATACAACTGATTTTATTCACTCGGAAATATTTAAGAAAAACATAACAGACGATTTTCTCCCATTGACGCTTAACATTAAATTTCGCTTAATTATTTTTCAGGGAAAACGTGTATTGAACTGTTATTTTTCAGTATAACGCGAGTCCACTTTATGTTTTCTTAGTTTAACCCGAATTTCCACGACTCGCAATTGAACGGATCGTTAAAAATACTCGCCGGTTTATTGGAATGGGTATATGATAAAGGGAAATGTGTTTTTTAAAGCCCGTTTAAAGTCACCTTCTTTTCTAGCTTAGCAGACGACGCAAACCATAACAATTTGTACTTTCAAAGCTATATTGCGCGCGCAAGCGGAGAGAATTTCAAAGCGACGAATTTTAGAGCGGATAAGCTTTTTAAATAAATTGTAATACTTTCATTTTTCTTTTCATTAAAACCGTACAATTAAAATGATGATTTCCATAAGGGACCACTAATTAGTTATTAGGAGTTATAAAAAAACATCCATGAATTAGGTTTGTTCGTTTGCAACCCAAGTTAAAAATTAAAATATGGTGAATTTTTATTCCCTTTAAATTCCTTGTATAAGCATCCGTAAGCTAACATGAACGAATTGCCTCGACTAAAGTCGAGGAGTTGTAATAAAACATTATCCATGGATTAGGTTTGTTCGTTTGCAACCTAGATTAAAAATTAAAATATGGGGAATTTTTTTCCCTTTAAATTCCTTGATAAGCATTCATAAGCTAACATGAACGAGAACGAATTGCCTCGACTAAAGTCGAAGAGTTATAATAAAGCATTATCCATAGAAAACATTATCCATAGAAAACATTATCCAATTAAGGTATGAGATCAGATCATAGAACTTTGAGTCTATGCCTAAAGCCAAAGCTAAATTAAGTATATTTTTCTATCGAAATTTAATGTTAAGCGTCAATGGGAGAAAATCGTCTGTTATGTTTTTCTTAAATATTTCCGAGTGAATAAAATCAGTTGTATTGAAATTTGAAACTCTAAATCGTGCCAGATTGTGATTATATTTAAATTTCATGTTTTAAAAGAAAATTTAATTGTATTTAAATTTAATGTTTTAAAAGAAAATTAAATATCTGTCACTTCAGACATTCAAGGCCATAACATGTCCTTCTGGGTCTTTGTTCGCAAAGACATTTTTGATATAATATCTGTCACTTCAGTCTAACACGAAAGTGTTAACTTCTATATTAAAAGACTAGCCCTTTAAAAAGTGATTCAGTCAAATCTCTACATTTTTACCATTGCCCTTTAAACCCAATTAAAATTAATTTTTTCATAATTTTTGATGTTAATAGCTGCGGCAGCCGCACTTGATTCAGTCAAATCTCTACATTTTTACCATTGCCCTTTAATCCCAATTAAAAAAATTTTTACATTATTTTTGATGTTAATAGCTGGGGCAGCCTCACTTGATTCAGTCAGATCTCTACATTTTTACCATTGCCCTTTAATCCCAATTAAAATTAATTTTTACATTATTTTTGATGTTAATAGCTGGGGGAGCCGCACTTGATTCAGTCAAATCTCTACATTTTTACCATTGCCCTTTAATTCCAATAAAAAAAAATTTTTACATTATTTTTGATGTTAATAGCTGGGGGAGCCGCACTTGATTCAGTCAAATCTCTACATTTTTACCATTGCCCTTTAATCCCAATTAAAATTAATTTTTACATTATTTTTGATGTTAATAGCTGGGGCAGACGCACTTGATTCAGTCAAATCTCTACATTTTTACCAGTGCCTCTTAATCCCAATTAAAATTAATTTTTTCATTATTTTTGATGTTAACAGCTGGGGCAGCCGCACTTGATTCAGTCAGATCTCTACATTTTTACCATTGCCCTTTAAACCCAATTAAAATTAATTATTTCACAATTTTTGATGTTAATAGCTGGGGCAGCCTCACTTGATTCAGTCAAATTTCTACATTTTTACCAGTGCCCTTTAATCCCAATTAAAATTTATTTTTTCATTATTTTTGATGTTAATAGCTGGGGCAGCCGCACTTGATTCAGTCAGATCTCTACATTTTTACCATTGCCCTTTAAACCCAATTAAAATTAATTATTTCACAATTTTTGATGTTAATAGCTGGGGCAGCCTCACTTGATTCAGTCAAATTTCTACATTTTTACCAGTGCCCTTTAATCCCAATTAAAAAAATTTTTACATTATTTTTGATGTTAATAGCTGGGGCAGCCTCACTTGATTCAGTCAGATCTCTACATTTTTACCATTGCCCTTTAATCCCAATTAAAATTAATTTTTACATTATTTTTGATGTTAATAGCTGGGGGAGCCGCACTTGATTCAGTCAAATCTCTACATTTTTACCATTGCCCTTTAAACCCAATTAAAATTAATTTTTTCATAATTTTTGATGTTAATAGCTGGGGCAGCCGCACTTGATTCAGTCAAATCTCTACATTTTTACCATTGCCCTTTAATCCCAATTAAAATTAATTTTTTCCTTATTTTTGATGTTAATAGCTGGGGCAGCCTCACTTGATTCAGTCAAACCTCTACATTTTTACCAGTGCCCTTTAATCCCAATTAAAATTAATTTTTACATTATTTTTGATGTTAATAGCTGGGGCAGCCGCACTTGATTCAGTCAGATCTCTACATTTGTACCATTGCCCTTTAAACCCAATTAAAATTAATTTTTTCATAATTTTTGATGTTAATAGCTGGGGCAGCCGCACTTGATTCAGTCAAATCTCTACATTTTTAAAATTGCCCTTTAATCCCAATTAAAATTAATTTTTTCCTTATTTTTGATGTTAATAGCTGGGGCAGCCGCACTTGATTCAGTCAAATCTCTACATTTTTACCATTGCCCTTTAATCCCAATTAAAATTAATTTTTACATTATTTTTGATGTTAATAGCTGGGGCAGCCGCACTTGATTCAGTCAGATCTCTACATTTGTACCATTGCCCTTTAAACCCAATTTAAATTAATTTTTTCATAATTTTTGATGTTAATAGCTGGGGCAGCCGCACTTGATTCAGTCAAATCTCTACATTTTTAAAATTGCCCTTTAATCCCAATTAAAATTAATTTTTTCCTTATTTTTGATGTTAATAGCTGGGGCAGCCGCACTTGATTCAGTCAAATCTCTACATTTTTACCATTGCCCTTTAATCCCAATTAAAATTAATTTTTACATTTTTTTGATGTTAATAGCTGGGGCAGCCGCACTTGATTTAGTCAAATTTCTACATTTTTACCATTGCCCTTTAAACCTAATTAAACTAAATTTTTTCATAATTTTTGATGTTAATAGCTGCGGCAGCCGCACTTGATTTAGTCAAATTTCTACATTTTTACCATTGCCCTTTAAACCCAATTAAAATTAATTTTTTCATAATTTTTGATGTTAATAGCTGGGGCAGCCTCACTTGATTCAGTCAGATCTCTACATTTTCCCCATTGCCCTTTAAACCCAATTAAAATTAATTTTTTCATCAATTTTGATGTTAATACCTCCGACAGCCGCAGTGAAATCTTTATATTTTCCCCATTGCCCTTTAAACCAAATTTAAATTAATTATTTCAGCAATTTTGATGTTAATACCTCCGACAGCCGCAATGAAATCTTTATATTTTCCCCATTGCCCTTTAAACCAAATTTAAATTAATTATTTCAGCAATTTTGATGTTAATACCTCCGACAGCCGCAGCGAAATCTTTATATTTTCCCCATTGCCCTTTAAACCAAATTCCAATTAATTTTTTCATTATTTTTGATGTTAATACCTTCCTTATTGCCGTTCGGAATGGCAAGTCGTTCGGAATTTCACTCATTTTTAAAAAGGAGAGTACTTTTAAGGCGGAGAAATTGAAAATTAATGTTATTCTATGGGATTTAGATTTTTTGCAAGAGACTTACCTTTCAGATTTATTTTCTAATGCTTCCAAATATTTTACAGGCTTTATTTTAAGACTAATTTCATAATTTTATACCGATTAGTTTGGTCACAGTCTATAAACGGCAAAAATATGAAGAAGGAGAAATTAAGTCATTAGAGTTCAATACCCATAGCCTCCAAATCAAGCGCGCGCGCTCGTGCTCGTGATTTTAAAAAGCCATATAAAACCTAAGCCTAATTTGTCAAATTAGGCTTAGGTTTTTGGCGAATCTATTTCTCCGCCTTGTTGTTCCCTCCGTTTTCATAAATAGATTGTGGGCCATCTAATTGGTGTAAAATTATGAAATTAGTCTTAAAATAAAGCTCGAATGTTAATTCATACCACACGGAAAATCCAAGTCTGAAAAATATCCGGAAGTATTAGAAAATAAATCTGAAAGGTAAGCCACTTTCAAAAAACCAAATCCCATAGAATAACATTACGATTTGGCCATGCGCGAAACCAGCTAAGTACCAAAAAAAGGGTCAACTTTAGAATTAATTTTAAAATACTTAGACTTAATATTTTTAAATGAAACTTGAAAAGTTCAACATTCGAACCTTGCTCTACCATTTAAAAGTGATTATATCTGTAACAAATAATTCCTCTTTTAGTTAACTGTCAATCACTGGACTTGTCCTCGAAAGAGTCGATTTTAATGTTATTCTATGGGAGAATGGAGCGTTTTGATTGGCTAGAGACTGAATTTTTTAGGAAATCAAAATAGCATTACAGATGATGATGGGCCCAATACATAGAACCCTACCGGGTTCTAAGAATATCAATGTTATTTTATTCTGAAAGCCCTTGCCAAAAGCTACTGAAAAATGTATATTTTCAAAAATATCAATTGCACCTTTTTTACCGCGGGCCATAGAATGGACCCCACGAAGAACAGTTTTTTTTTATTTAGACGTCAATTACGGAAGATCTACTCATCGTAGGTTATCGAATTTTGCCATCGTGTTCCACGCATCATGCTATATAAGGCATTAACTTTGCGAGTCGGTAGCTTAATTCAAAATTTAACTATTAAAACTTTTCCGAAAGCTACTGAAAAGGGCAACGGCGAAAACCGAAAATCTGGCTTTTTTTAAAATCGTTGCAAAAGTCGATCTAATCAAAATATTTAGCCAATACTTTGGATAACGTATGATTTTCGGTCTCTCAACATATTTTGAAAGTTTCTTAAAAATCGGCTGACCCATGGTGTCATGACTGGTCGATATCGAATGGAATGACCCCACAGCTATTATACAGCTTCATTTGATGGTCTTTGCTTTGCAGAAGTAAGTCAAGAAACTAGGAGCAATAATAAGGCCGTAAACAAATGGAGTGGTATGTTTGTTTATTGATAAGACATGATATGAAGCAATGTCTGGTAACAAGCCTTACTAAAGTGGCGCAAATATTTGTACAATGTTGGGTTAATCTTCGCAAACTAGGGCCAATTTAGATTGGTATCAGTTGCCACGCTACTCGTGGCTTCAATAGCCAAGCTACCAATAAAACTGTTAAAGTGAGCTAAAGTACCCACAGGTAAGGCACCCTCTTCACAATTGCAATACCACTGCGCGAGCAAATCTAATCCAACTCCACGAATAAGGGTTTGATGAACAGCCATGGCGAAAAATTTACATCTCATGACACGTACATGCAAGAGGGCCCTGTCTTTTTCAACTAAGGCGACGTACGATTCGGCGCGTCTGCATTTAAAATTACTTATAACAATACCCCACACGTCTTCCTCGCTAAGAAGGAAAATCTCCTAGGTTAATTTCGTCCAGTTTCTGCCATTGAGAAAGTTTACGCAAGATTCTTTGACGTTCTACAAGTTCTTTAACGGGATTTGCGAGGTGGTTTCCATTTTTTCCACCACTATTTCCCATTGACCTTAAATGTGCAATTCCGAGTGGTGCGCGTTAATTAGTGAAGAACAGACGCGGAGAAGTTCCGTGACATCGGGACATGTATCCGATGCTGAAAAAACCTGAAGATACTTTGCAGGTGGCTATTTCTGACTTCAACAGGTCATCTTAGGATTTTCACCTTTCGTGAACGATTGACTTCGTCAGTGCCAACTTGCTTTTCACCTTAAAAATGACGTTTACTCCGAGATTGGAAAACAGGTTGTTGGAATCACGGAAGCCTCGGTCCGCGTCATTGAGAATACGCGCGTCATTGTTGCAACCGTTGGCAAAGTATAGACCAGTAATTTCAATGATATAGCCAATAGTATTAGTAGCATTGGCTTGAAGATATGCTGGCATTTTTGTACCCAAAATGAACTTTGTAAGATTGTATAATCACTAAATCGACCAACTCGAATATAAGTACCATCAATGATGGTGATAAGACATTCCCCGTTATTGCTTGCAAATAGTCTTACTGCTGCAGTAAGCTTAGTAAGCCAATGAGAATGAGTAGGTGCGGGAGGAGACAGGATTTTAGTAGGGTCAGCTATTTGGGTCGCGACACGATCAGTAGCTTCGAAAGAATATCTACGCTACTACGCAGAGGAAAATACGCTGTATTTAATAGTCGTACGTTACTAAAGATCGGTGTTTGGACAAGATAATCCACAAATAGCAGTTATTGAGTTAATCATAAAAATTAATCGGTGAAATATTCGCGATTACATTGGATTTATCATAGACTACCCATTTATAATTTCAAATTATGAATAAAGATAAAATAATCAGAAGTATCTTGTCCAAACTCCGACATCTATACGTTACCATACGCCCCACAATAATGACGCTATTGTAGCGCTAATCTGTTGTTATATTAGCTGTTTTTGCACTGAAGTAGCGGGGAAATTTACGAAGCTCATGCTATTGTCCCAACCCGAGTAAAACTGACCTTGTATTTCATAGTGGATAATATTTATCAAACGTTAGGAAGAAACCTTAAAAATTTCGGAAGCCCAGTATTGTTAAGTAATAACCAATAACAATATTTATTTTGCAATAAAATATGACTTACTTTATCATGAATGAAGTGAAATCTTTTTACTGGAAGTTATTTATATTAATATTCATTATGTCAACCTTCGAAACATCTTTAATTATAAATGGGTAGTCTATGATAAATCCCATGTAATCGCGAATATTTCACCGATTAATATTTATGATTAACTGCTATTTGTGAATTATCTTGTCCAAACACCGATCTTTAGTAACGTACAACTATTAAATACAGCGTATTTTCCTCTGCGTAGTAACGGAGATATTTTTCGAAGCTCCTGATCGTGTCGCGACACAAATAGCAAACCCTACTAAAATCCTGTCTTCTCCCGCACCGACTCATTCTCATTGGCTTCCATTTTTTCCACCATTCCTTTCCATTGACTTTTAATGTGCAATTTTGGATGGTACGCGTTAGAGCACATACGTATAGAGGTTCCGTGACATGCGGTATCATCGGGACAAGTATCAGGTGTTGAAAAACCTGAAGATACTTTATAGGTGGCCATTTCTGACTTCAACGGGCCATCTTATGAACGTCAGTTACGTGATCTTTCGTGAACTATTGACTTCGTCAGTATCACCTTTAGATAGAAATGACGGCATTTCCAAGTCTACTGCATGGTGTTGGAGTCATGGAAACCTCTGTCAGCCAGAACAATATCATTTTCCTTAGGTCGTCTCTAAATTTGACCGCAAGATTGAGAATGCACGCGTCGATGATGTAGCAGGTTGAGGTGACAAGTAGCATCGGCTTTAAGATATGCTGACCTTTGTGCACGCTAAATGAATTTTGTAGGACTGTATAATAACTGTATCGACCAACTCAGATATTAGTACCATCAACGTTGGTGTTAAGACATTACTCGTTATTGCTTACAATATTTATTTCGACAATGCTAACTTAACAAACAATGCAATAAGTTTAAGGCCATCGACATACATGAAGCATTCTACATTAAAAAATCTATCGATAAAAACAACTGTTTGAATCGCGACCTTGGCCCTGCTGTTGGAACATTGACTAAATGGAAAAGCATTGTTTTAAAAAATGCAATCAATTGTTACATATAGGCGAACGCTCCACTAAATCGGGTCTTACCCATTGACGATGGAACGCTGATGTTCCCGAAACTAGTCTGGTACCAAAATGTTTTTAAAATTTGTATTTTAATTAATATCTTTTAAAATAAACTAAATCGTTGTTCACTCTTTATCCATACAGTTGCTTGTAATTTGCTCTTTTACCCAGCCCCACGCGTGTAAAACCAAAATTTCTAGATTCAACATTCAAGTTTCCCGCTTATTTATTTTTAGTTCTAGAATATTCCGGGAATTCGCCTTTGAATCCTCTTCCCGATTCCGTCATCCGACTTTCAGGGAAGCTAATAGATTGGATCTTTGAGCGGCTTCTGGCAGATTCTAGAAAATCTAAAGGAAGCTCAGAGATTCATCGTTTCGGCCACCGAATTTTATGTTTATTTAGCCCCGGGTTCGTTGGCTCCTCACCAAAGGTAAATTACTCGAAACGTCAGCTATACAAGAACGAACTATGTTCGTTTGGTAATATGAAGAAAAAGTAAATTTAACCATAGAAAATGTATACTATATTTTCTATGATTTTAAGTCACGGGACGTATATTTTCTTTTGAAATATACCTTTTTAGTTTAACTATTTTATGACTGAACATTTTGGCTACTAACCCTTGGTTAAAACTCTCTTCGCAATCCGGAATTAATTGCCGTAGATGTGTCTCCCTTATTATGGCAATGAGGACTTTGGTGCCGTAGAAACTCCGTGTATTTCCTTTTTTTTGGAGTAATTGTGAACAATCTTCGAAGAAATTCCAGAAATTTAAAATTTTCCGCTTTATCCCAAATTTTTAAAGTTAAAATTAAGCTTTGCCATATCCTATCAATCTTTCTTGTGGACTAAAGCCCCATTGTCATGGTCGCGTGCAGTCTGGGAAATAAGGGTGGTTTGCTAGTCAAAAACCAGTTTTTTAATTGCATGGACCAGTTTTTAATTCAAAATCTGGGGGGGGGGTCAGTGGTCTCTGGGACCAGTTAATTAATTCAATATTTTCATAAAAATTGATGGTGAGACCACATTATTAATTCAAGCTGTCCCAATTCCATAACAAAAATTCCAAAAAAACTATTTTCGACTCTAGAGCTTAACACTCCTAGTCCTAGCTAATTGTTCTAATAAACACCATTATTTTAGTTTAAAAATTTTGATGATTTCCCCTTTTTTAGCTGGATAAAGCAAGAACCGATGTCGGCGCCGTCCTCCCCCGGCGGCTCGGCCCACTCGCCTAGGGCCTCGCCCGACGGTGTCCCGTCACGCGTGGAGAAACTGCTAGCTTAATGTTTTCGGTCGTAATTCACTAGCGCTTGAAATCCTGAGGTGCGCGTGAAATATCTGTTTCGTTTAAATACGCGTGTGTGAAAAATCTAGAATTCAAGCAACCATGAAAATGATGCTTAAGAGTGTTTATTCGAATTTACTAAGATTAAACTTCATAGCGTTTTTCGAATGTCTGTTACGTGTCTCCATCTATCCCAAATCATTGAATTTGGTCAAACCTTGTTTCGCTTTCATTTTCAATTTAGTTTTTTCTTTTGTTTATAGAATCAAGATAATGAGTTGAATTAGATAGTTTTATAAACTGGAAATCGAAAATCTTTATTTTTATTCCTTGATTTCTTAGTTGAAATTTCAAATTAAATAAATTTAATACTACGCGTGTATCCTAAAACACATAATCTATGTCGTTCGAGATTCCCGCTCATGCAACACATCGGCTCATTTAAAAGGAATAAATCAATTTGAGCTTTCTTTTGACCTACCGTTAGGAAATAGTGATGCGTTATAACACGCAACATGACTCGATTTCGGCCTTGCCAAATTGATCTCGCGAACTTTATTTTTCATTTCAATTTGCTTCCATAGAATAACGAAGAAATTGGCTATCCAGAATTCGACCAAATAGACGAAATGAAAAAAATGGAATTCAACAGAAGTGGACCAAAATGTAAAATGCCTTTGGTTCACTTTTGTTCAATGGGTCTATTTTTGATCGAAGTCTGTTGGAATTTGTAGCAGTTAGGTGATTTTTTCCCTCGTTGGGTAAGGTGATTTCTTTGATGGTCTACTGCCAGTTGTGCGGTTTTCAAAAGAGCAAGTACCAGAACAGCGCCGTCTCAACATAGTCGTTCTTAAAACAGCAATTCCCAAACAGCGGCGTCTCAAATGAGCGGTTCTCAAAACAGCAGTTCCCAAAACATCGGCGTCTCAAATGGGCGGTTCTCAAAACAGCAGTTCCCAAAACATTGGCGTCTCAAATGAGCGGTTCTCAAAACAGCAGTTCCCAAAATCGCGGCCTCCCAATACAGATGCTTCTCAACATAGCGGCTTTCAACATAGCGATTCTCAAAACAGCGGTTCACAAAATATCAGTGTCTCAAAAGGGCGGTTTCCGAAACATTCTCGATTGTATATTTTTAATATATATATATGGTACTTAAAAATTACAAAAGTTAAATGATTATTTTAATGGGGAGGTGCTCAAAAACTATAAAAATTAACTGAAAACGTGTAAGGAACTGGGGTCAAGTGTCATTTTCTTCAATCTGTTTAGTTTTAAAATGAGATATTAGTTTCATATTTGAAACCTATAATTACCTATAATTTCAGTATTTATCCTTTAAGCAAAAGTCAGACCTATCCCCATATACTTAAACTTAACGTAACCTAACTTAACCTTGCCCAACACAAAATAACATTTTTAGATTAGCCTTAAATATATGGGTGGGGTGATCTACCGAGTTTTTTCCCTGTTATATTTTTCATATCATAAAAAAATATTCGTATTAGGATAAACACGTTCGTGTTTATCCCTTTATCTAAACTCGAATTTCATCAGAAACCGTAATGTCTTTTCCAATGCACCCGCGGTGCTTGATAACTGAAATCGTCGTAATCGTTTCCCTCTTCCCACCATCCACTGAATTTGAATTAATGCAGACAAAGGTACTTTTGAAAAAATTTGATAAGACTTCGTTCGGGTACAAGAGTATCTCTAGTTAAACACAGATTTCAATAATGAAATGTTGATTAAGTATATGAAGTAATAGAAAGTAAGGTGCCTGAATGGGTTACAAAAGGATAAGCTTAGCCGAGCTTTACTAATTGCTTCAAAATGATAAACAAAAATTTTATTTCTTAAACAGTAGAATGATAAGGAATATCCATCGAATTCGAGTTAATAGAGAGACAGATGCCTGTATGGGTGACGAAAAGGGTAAAACATAACTAGCCGAGCTTTATTAATTGGCTTTAAATTGATAAACTAAAATTGATTTTATTAAACAGTTGATAAGCTTTTTTTAATGGCATTTTTTATCGTTAACGGAAAATTGCATTTATTGGGTTGTTTTACTAGGGTAGCCCTCTTCAGCCGTCTAATTTTGACTATTATGTCATATCATGAGTATCCCATTATATTCACCCTAATTCACCCTAATTAAAAAGTTGGCATGATTTTCTTATCATTTGATTTTTTAACTTTAATAATATATCTCTTCTCGGCCTATATAAACGAGATTTGCAGATTCGGTACTCACAGATGCACTGTACCAATGCGTGGTTTACGTTAGCGTTTAACATTGTGGCGAGCCCTCTCGTTTGTGCAATGGTGACGTCTTCGATTCGTTTCTCACCTATATTTCGGTGATATAGAGACCTATTTCTCACGATCTTTTGGGTAGAGTACTCGAATAAACCGAGGCGATTGAATGTAAATCGCCTTACCTATAAATGTGGCCAATTTAATATATTTAGTCACTGTAAAAACATTTCACAATGAGAGTTCTAGGGATTAAATATCACTTTAGTTGGACTTCATATCCTGCCTAGTGCTCGATTACACATGAAATTTATAGTTTAACGTTCTCAATCTCTACTTTATTTTTTAAAATACTTGAGTTTTGCGACTAGGATGTGCTTTAGATCCAATAGCTTCGTCATTACAACTACGTAATAACGTTGCTATTAAGTAGTTGGCCAATTATTGAAGTCTGTATCTAAAGCACGTCTAACTTAAGTATAATAAAAAAATAAAGATTTAGAATGTTAAATAGGTTATACGAAACGGAAATTGATGTCGGCGAGTTAAATAAACGGCCACATACTTCTGGTCTCCTGAATTATGTTCTCTTGCTTTAAAGAATTGTTTCGCTTTCTATGCTCATTTTTGTCGATGCGATTCAATATTATAAATTTAATCTCTAGCTCGGTCTAGCCCGTCCCTCTGGTAATATTTTAGGTAAGGCTAGGTTAGTTATTCCCTCGACCTCCCCCGTCCATTTGGTAATCTTTAAGAAGAGGTTAGGTTAGTTAATCCCTCTAATTAGCCAATCCATCCAACTAGTTAATCCCTAGCGCGGGCTATTTGTAATATTTTAGGTTAGGTTAGGTTAGTTAATTCCTCGAATTAACCCATCGTTCCAACTAGTTAATCCCTCGGGTTACCCATTCCATCAAGTAATCTTTAAGGTTAAATTAGGTTAATTAAACCCTGGAAATAGCCCATCCCTCCAACTAGGTAATCCCTATAACTCGGGCTAACCCGTTCCTCTTGTAGTATTTTAGGTAAGATTAGTTTAGGTTAGTTAATCAATTGAACTAGCCCATCCCTGTTTTACAACTTAGGTAAGGTTAGGTTAGTTAATCTCTGCCTTTCGAGATTTGTACCAGGGTCTCAATTACGAATAGATTGAAGCCTCAATTAAACGCTTTAATTTTTATTCAGCAATAGTAAGAATTAAGGTTCAATAAACCTATAAAGCAAAGGTGTATATTTTTGGTGAAAAAAGGACAGAAATTATACAAAAAAGAGGTTGCTTCGCACCCTTAAAAAACTCTTTATCTAACTCGAATCAAACCCGTGAAGGGACACAAATTATTTGTTAGAGAAAGAGCAATTTCATATCTTTAAAATTATAGTTAGTAAATTTAGTCTACTACTTCAAAGATTTTATTACTATTATATATTTTCCAAAAAACGGATAAAGACGACCTAGTTAACCTTCCTCTCCCATTGATGTTAATTTTAAATTCTATCAGTTTCACTAATAAAATTAGCTAAAGATGGAGTTCCTTTAATGTATATATATTTATCATTAGTCCTAGGTCGTCTTTATCCGTTTTTTGGAAAATATATAATAGTAATAAAATCTTTGAAGTAGTAGACTAAATCTACTAACTATAATTTTAAAGATATGAAATTGCTCTTTCTCTAACAAATAATTTGTGTCCCTTCACGGGTTTGATTCGAGTTAGATAAAGAGTTTTTTAAGGGTGCGAAGCAACCTCTTTTTTGTATAATAATATACTATAGGGTTCACTATAAAATATAGAAGATGACGGTATCTATGGAAAATTTCCTGTTTTCCTATAATGTTTTTAGATTTTTGTTGTGGAGACCCAACGTTTACTTCCTTTATAATCATCCAATACATAACATTGTGCCGATGAGATCTAACTCACGCCCACTCTCGCTAAATTTAAAATTACTCTATAGATGTATGGCGCATGCATTATTTTCCTACAAATCTTAGTTATAACATTTACTTTAAGGTATATATTTTATAGGAACTGACTAATGAAATAAGTTCACTATTAAAAATCAATCGCGGAAGGGAATAAAAGAGACTAATTACAAAAATAATAAAAGCATGTCCACAATTTTTTAATTTTTCGTAAAGTCTAACTGATTTTTACCGATTTCAATAGCGTATGAATATGAGTAACATATTAAACATATATTTAAATTTGACTTAATTTAGATTTACCTTTGTGTACATTTGAACCTGCAAGCTTCTGATCCGAAGTCGAACGCTATCTAGTGTACGCCATGAGTCTGGTGCTAACCGTAAAATTTGCTGTTATATTTACCTCTTACTTTTGACAAGGGTCAATCTCTATCGTTTAGGCGCTGTTGCAGCCAAGTGACATTCGTAACACAATATATGCGATAATTTAATTAGAGGAACGGTCGATTTAGGAACCGCTGAACTGACTCCGTCGTATAAAGAAGAGCCTAATTGGGAACTGCGGTTTTTGCGACCGCTATTTTGGGATGTGATCTTTTACATGCATTCCCAACTGGGAAACGACTGAAGTAAAAAACTGCTTAACTGATAATCCGCCGTATTAGGAAAAGCCCAATCGGGAATTGCGTTTATGCGAAATTGCGGTTTTGGGTCACCGCTAAATTGATAACAGCTATTTTGAGGATTGCTCTTTTTCATACACATAGAATTGGGAACAGCTGAAGTAAAAACTGCTTAATTGATACTCTGTCGTATTGGGAGATGTTCTTATGCCAAACTGCGGTTTTGGTCATCGCTGAATTGACAACCCCTATTTTGAGGATTGCTCTTTTACATACACTCCTTTAATTAGTCGATGTAAAAACAGTCTCGCTAATTTTTAAATTTTTTGTGATTAAATTCGTTAGCTTGATGAGAGATGAATTTGACCAGGCCCGAATCGAACCAGGTTATGTGTACACTTCAAAAATATCTTCACCTTCCCTTAAAATTGAATCTTCAATATATGGACCAAATACAATTAAAATTACTTACAATCTTAGATTTGAAACCTTTTAAATTATGTGGCCTCAACTAAGTGATCCAAATTCTTTCGTTCTTCGAGTCGAGCTCAACGATTCCAAATGATTTCGTTTTTTTTAATTAGTGTTGATAACATCCTCGGATAATATACTAATTCAATTGGGTAAATAAAAGCTAGGGAATTTTTATCTCATGAGACTTAAATACAAAATAGTTGTAATAGAATAGGTAATATAACTCTCAGTTATAAAACTGCTATCTCTACTCTTAACTGCCAAGATAGTTCTAGTCGATACTTCCCAACATTGGATTCCTCTAAATTTCTAGCTTCAATAAACGACCCATGGTTGAAAATTATAACAAGTTGGGAAGCCAAAATTTTACCTCTCCGACACCCACGTGATGTAACCTAACCTTACTAAAAATATTAAAATTTATTTCATTGGTGGAAGACGAAGATTGGAAGTAAAAAGAAATAATATTTCAATTAAACATAAATATATTAAACCAATAATATAAATCAAAAATATACTTCATACCAAGATAAAGTTGAATGCAAAAGAATCAGAATTCAAAATTCCAACGAGGGTACAAATTTTGAGAGCCAGAGTCCAGGACTTGAATTAATTTTAATATAAATGGGTATCGTGTAAAATAAGCAAGGTCAAGGTTCTTCTTTTAAAACAATAGAAGAATTTTGAAGGTTCTAAAGTATTTGTAGACCAAGTAATACGAATAGGTAAAATGTTATATCACATTGAACCTGTGCATGGCTTCAGTATACCAACAACCTAAACTAGCTGGTTTATTAGTAACAGAAGTAATAGCCACATTCGATTACATACTGGCTTTCCTTTGGACCGCTAAAACTTTCCTTCTTTCATTTGCCCTCCTACGATACTCTAGAAAAGCTCTGCTCTCTCTCATTTTCTCCCTAGCTTTACGCTTTTTCAATTCCTCTTTACTTATACATTCGTCTCCTTCCAATTTTTTAAAAGATTTAAATTTTCAAAGTAAATAATACACCAACTCAGTAATAAATAATCCAAATTAATTTTGAATAAATTCATTGCAATAATCTCACGATTAAGTAACTCTTAACATACCCAAAAAATAAAAAATAGGAAATACTTCGATCTTCGAAGTAAAAATAAAACTCGTGAAGTTGTTAACCAAAACATATCAGAAAATCAATCAGTAAATCGTAAAATAACACTTCTAAGGAAAGAAAATTAACTACAGAGAAAAAAGAATCAGAAAAACCTTTTGATTTTCAAACAAATATTTCAGTCACAACACAGTAATAAAAATAAAATTAGAATTCAAGTCAATGAAAATATAGCAAAAATAACCAAATAAAAATACTTCAAACAAATAATTCAAATTCTAAATTACTTTCTTACCAATAAATTATATTCAAACGAATCAAACTTAATTTGAAATTTGAACGAACCAAATTTCTAGGCAACAAGCTTCGCCAAAGATTTCAAAAGAATGACGTGATTTTAAGTTCAATTAATTAAAATGTAGATAAGCAAGGTCAAGGTCCAATAGTAAAAACATATCGGCGTTTAGAAAACTCTAGAGTATTTGTAGACCAAGTAACGCCATTGGGAATCAACTTATGACCTGGATATGGCCTACACAACCGTAAGTAAATATATTCAATAAACAATTAACGTATTAGCTTTCCGCATACAACGCTAAACTAAGGTCTGTGACGTATAATTTCGCTTTCTGGTGCACTAAGTCTACAGGTACCCTAGAAAGCTGTAGAGTGAATTTAAGATATAAAAGACCACTTCTAAAACACGTTTTTTGGTATAATGCTGTGAGTGAAGAAAGGATGTCTCTCTTTTGGCCCCATAATTAAATTTTCACAATTTATTAATGGACCGGGCGGACCTGAGTAAAAATATACCACGTTGTGAAACAAATGCCTTTTTACGTGCTCCATACTAGCTAAAATGTTACCGGAAATACACGAGAGAAGGCATTAAAAGCCTGGTTCTACTATACTAAATTGGGATTAACATTAAATTCAAGTGTGACACTGAAACTAGCAGTCATTAAGAGATCCAATCCCGTGATTCTTTTCCACACTTGGTCTACATTTCACTCTAGGATTAGATAATCTATTTAACCCGACATATCCTAACTCAACCTAACCCATCAAAATGTAAAGCCTTCCCAACCCATCAAAATCTAAACCCATTGCATTATTTGCAGTTTTAACTTCACCTACTCAAGCAAAGAAAATGTAACTGAAGCTAAAAATGATATAGTTAAACCATTTAACCCAACCTATCCTAACTCAACCCAGCCTAACTAAAGCTAACCCACTCAAGCCTAACTCAACCTAACCCAACATAGCCTAACTCAACCTAACCCAACCCAACCCATCAAAATCTAAACTCATCCCAACGCAACCTAAACCATCAAAATCTAGACCCATCCCAACCCAACCTAGCCCATCAAAATCTAAACCAATACCAACCCAACCTAACCCATCAAAATCTTAACCCATCTCAACCCAACCTAACCCATCGAAATCTAAACCCATCCCAACCCATCAAAATCTAAACTCATCCCAACCCAACCTAACCCATCAAAATCTAAACACATCCCAACCCAACCTAACCCATCAAAATCTAAGGCGATCCCAGCAAAACCTAACTCATCAAGATATAAACCCATCCCAACCCAACCTAACCCATCAAAATCTAAACCCATCCCAACCTAACCCATCAAAATCTAAACCCTTCCCAAACCATCAAAAACCTAAATCTAACCTAAAAACAGCCTTTCCCCTACCCAAAGCCCCTTTTTATTCGTGCGGGGGACGCAGTCCCCCCTTGCACGAATATTGCACCGACTTCTCCTGAAACTAAACTCTTAACTACGCCATCCTAGCCTTCTCTTCTGCAAAAGTCTTCGTCTCCAATTTTCGTGTCTATCGTCTCTACCATCAAACTTGGATCAAAAACAATTTAACAATGTAAAGCCGGTTCTCCTATAAGAAATTGTACCCTTTCCAAGGTTCGATTCTTTACGTAGGACTCCCAAAAAAGGGTAAAATCGGCTTACCTGTGTTATTAGTTGATAAAAAACTATATAGTCTAACGTGAATATTATATTATCTTATCTTTGTCTATTTTATATGTATATAAAAGGTTACTTGTAAATAAATAGAGGGTTATCATTTTGGATCTTGCGAGAGTTAATTAGAGTCTACCAAACAACACATGGTGATAGAGGTGGGATTTTTCGGGAATAACGCGCAGTTTCGCGTTTCTTTAATTTCCGGGAACATTCGTCACCCGCGAGTTTCCTCGACGTGTGGATGGTAAAGTCGATAGTCCCAACGGAAGACGGTATTCCAACCGCGAAACCTAGTCCAGCACCTATCGCTCTGTCGTGCGCGAAGCCGATACCTTCACTTGCAATGTCGATGCCCGCCATTCAACCGCCTGAGGCTTTCTCCTTTGTCCCCGAAGATTGGCCACGATGGCGAAAGCGGTTCGAATTATACTTAAATGTCAGTGGCCTCGGGAGCAAGACGGATTCGGAGAAAATCGATTTTCTGGTATATTTTATGGGGTCACAGGCGGATGTTATCTTCTCGTCCTTCAAGCTCGTCAAAACTGACTTTTCCACGGTACTCCAGACCTTTGAAGACCACTTTATAGTCAAACGGCTCGTCGTCTACGAGCGTGCGAAGTTTAATTCTCGAGTTCAGCGAGAAGGTGAGTCGGTCGACGAATTCGTGACCTCACTCCATACCTTGTCACAGCATTGTCAATATGGGACCCTGCGCGAAGAGCTAATCCGGGATCGCATCATTGTCGGCATTCGGGATCGGAGTTTATCCGAAAGGATGCAGTTCGACGATAATTTGACTTTGGAAAAAGCGACGGAGATGGCTCGTACGAGTGAAGAAGTCAAGAAGAAACAACCAGAACTCCGTAACGAGAAAAGCGAAACAAACATTCATCGAGTAATGACGAAACCCAATGGAGGGCATCGCTTTCAGAAGTCTAAACCGAACACGGAACGGGTTATGGGTCAGACACAATTGCCCGACACCTGCCCGCAATGCGGTAATTGCGGGTGGAAACACCCGAAAACCGGCACCTGTCCTGCCAGATCGGCGAAATGCAATCTGTGCCACAAGCTGGGGCATTACTCAAGGGTCTGCCTATCAAAAAAGAGGGTTCAGGCTGTAACCAGTAAAGAGAATGATGTCTGCTTCATGGGAGGAGTTTCGAGTATCGGTTCTGTCAAGGAGCGTCAGCGATGGTCTCAGGCGATTTTGATCAAAAACGTTTTGATTATATTCCGAATAGACACAGGGGCCGATGAGACAGTAATCCCAGAAGATCTCTTTCAGCAAAAATTTAATATTCCGCTTGTTCCCTCAGAAGAACCTTTGATTGGTTCAGACAAAGGGATACTGAAATGCACGGGAGTCTTTCGGGCAAATGCTGAATATAAAAATTGCAAGTCAAAGTTGAAGATTTTCGTTGTCAAGGGCTTAGACCAGCCACTGCTGTCCAGCGACGTTAGCGAGAAACTTGGCTTGGTGAAGAAACTTTTCGGAATTGCGACACCTGGAGGGAGTACTGTCAAGCCCAAAGAAGAGTTTCCGCATTTATTTGAGGGCCTGGGACATGTCAAGACGGCGTACACAATCAAGTTAAAAGCTGACGCTAAACCATTTGCACTTTCAACTCCGAGACGGGTACCTCTTCCATTGATGGACAGTGTGAAGATAACTTTGGCCAAAATGGTCGAGATGGATGTCATCGCACCAGTAGACGAGCCAACAGATTGGTGCTTCGGGATGGTACTCGTCAATAAACCACAGAAAGATGGTAAAGTCCTCAAACCAGAAGATTCTATCCGAATATGCGTTGATTTAACACCGCTAAATCAGTACGTCGAACGGGAATTACATCCACTACTGGTTACTGAACACATCTTGGGGCAGATAGGCGACGCAAGAATATTTTCGAAGCTCGACGCTAACTCGGGATTCTGGCAATTCGAGTTGGCTGAAGAATCACAGATATTAACGACCTTCATAACTCCATTCGGGAGATTCAAGTTTAAACGCCTTCCATTTGGAATCTCGGCTGCACCAGAGTTTTTTCAAAAACGGATGTCGGAAGTTCTTGGAGACCTACCCGGTGTATTTTTCGACATGGATGACATACTGGTAATGGCAGAAACTATGGACGTCCACGATGAACGTCTTCGAACCGTATTACAGCGACTGGACTCCCATGGACTTACGTTAAATCCTGACAAATGCGTTTTCGGCGTTACTAGAATAAAATTTCTCGGACATGTCATTGATGGCGCCGGCATTCATCCCGACGAGCAGAAGGTTCAGGCAATTGTCCAGTTGAAGCCGCCAACAAATACCACCGAGTTGAAACGCTTTCTGGGGATGGCATCATACCTAGGGCGTTTTATTCCGAAGAAGGCAGACTTAGCCCATCCTTTAACGTCCCTCCTTCATGGCTCAAGCGACTGGGTCTGGGGTTCAAGTCAGCAGCACGCCTTTGAACAGATCAAGGGGTCCCTGACTCGCGCTCCTGTTTTGGTCTGCTATAATCCTCGACGTGAAACGATTGTGTCGGCTAATGCATCATCTTATGGGCTTGGAGCCCTTTTGAAGCAGAAACAAGATGATGGGACATACAAACCTGTTGCTTATTGCTCGAGAACCTTAAGCGACACTGAGAAACGATATGCCCAAATCGAGAAAGAAGGGCTCGCGATTGTATGGGCATGTGATCGCTTAAAGGATTACATTACTGGAATTGAATTCAAAATCGAAACTGACCACAAGCCTCTTGTACCTATCTTTTCAACGAAGCCTCTAGACGACATCACCCCGAGACTTCAACGTATGAGGTTACGCTTAATGAGATACTCGTATATCATCTTTCATACGCCGGGGAAGGAGCTCGTCGCTGCGGATACATTATCACGTAGTCCGGTTTCAGAAGTTGGGAGATTTGATATCGAGGACGATGTCGTCGCACATATTCAAGCGGTGCGATCCAATTTTCCGGCTACTGATCTAAAACTAAAGGAAATTGAGATTGCCCAGACCCAGGATGAAGTCCTTTCTAGATTAAGGAAGTATGTTAGCGACGGCTGGCCTGAGAAACATTCCCTGGCCCCGGGTTGCGTGGGCTATTGGGATCATCGATATGACATATCCGTTACAGATGGTCTGCTGCTGCGTGGTTCACGCATTCTCATTCCATCTGCTTTGAGACCTGAACTCCTACAACGTATTCATCAGGGTCATCAGGGGATTGTCAAATGTCGTCGTCGTGCCCAACAATCAGTATGGTGGCCTGGCATTTCGGTACAGATCGAAAATATGGTTCGCACTTGCCCGAAGTGCATTCAAGAGGGTACGATACGTCACGAACCATTATTGCCTTCGGACTTTCCACAGCGACCATGGCATCTGTTTTTACTTCATAATAAATGGTACCTGCTGGTCACTGATTTTTATTCCCGATATCCAGAGCTTGCGCCGCTTACTGGTCTTACCGCTGCTACCGTCATCAACCATTGCAAATCTATTTTTGCACGTCACGGCACGCCTGAATTGGTGTGTTCCGATCATGGTCCTCAATTCCAACCGATCTTCTCGTCGGATTTCTCTACATTTTCCCGAGACTGGGGATTCACTCACGTCACATCCAGTCCGCGCTATGCCCAAAGTAATGGATTTATCGAAGCCGGAGTAAAAATAATTAAGAAGACTTTGAAGAAAGAGGACGATGGATATGTCGCTCTTCAGGTATATCGCGCCACACCACTAGAAAATGGGTTCAGCCCTGCAGAGCTTTTGATGGGTCGGAAAATACGTACTTCTCTCCCTACATTGGGTCAACATTTAAAACCCTATACACCAAATCATAATTCCATCGCATCCTGGGAAGAGAAACGCCGTCAGAAACAAAAACGAAATTATGACAATCATCATGGAGTCCGCGAACTAAGCCCTTTGCGAGCCGGCGATCATGTCTGGTTATCTGATATGGAGGTCTATGGAACAGTTCTTCGAAATGCTAAAACGCCTAGATCCTATGTCGTGCAAACTGGCAGAGGCCAGGTTCGCAGAAACAGGTTTCACTTGCGCCATTTGCTTAGTCAAGTCATGCTCGAGACAAGGGATTCCGTTACAATCGATACTAGAACTGAGCCTGTACATACTGCAAGCCCATCTCGTACTCGTAGCGGCAGAAAATATGACAAAAGACAAAATACTTAGTAAAGGAATAGTTTCGAATTTAATTTGAGTTAACTTGTTCGGATTGGTTGTTGTAGATTTACTTAACTATTGTTATTAACTTTTGAAGGGAGATGTGTTATTAGTTGATAAAAAACTATATAGTCTAACGTGAATATTATCTTATCTTTGTCTATTTTATATGTATATAAAAGGTTACTTGTAAATAAATAGAGGGTTATCGTTTTGGATCTTGCGAGAGTTAATTAGAGTCTACCAAACAACACATTACCAACCGGAGATATCTTTCTTCAACATACGCGAGACCCTTAATCCTTAGTTTGTACGCGTAGAAATCGGAGAGGGTTAACCACCCCAAGACTAACGAAGAGAACTAAAAACTCGGCCTACCGAGTAGTACGGTACGGACGCTCCCGTCGAAAAATTTAAATATGGGTTAATTTTTTTTTCATGTTCTGTTGGCTTAACTAATTTCAAGTAGGCCTTCTAAATTTGTTTTAATAATATAAAATATAATATTCAAATGTTCTAAATATGTTTATATTTGTTGCTATTTCCTAAACGTCGGCGTTGTCCCTTGGCCCTCGGCCGACGCTAAGCTACCCCAACACGGCCGCGGCGCGATGGCTATGCGCCGGAATTATCTCTTTGCACAATTAAACGAATCAAGATACTGGTCAACAAAACTCAGATCACGTTACCTATGTCAAATTAAAGTCAAAAAACGGGAAACATTGATCAGCACGTTCCTCGTGTAATGATATTTAATTTTTAAGAAATCCGCGAACTGACCATACCCGCACGAGTATTAATTCTGCCGGAGGCAGCTTGTTCACCCCTGGTCCCGTTTAGTTGGTTTAATACAAAACGTATTTTCCCCTAAAATTACTACTGGCCCTTAAAAAGTACTGTTCCTAGTAAAATACAGTATTTCAACCGTGAAAACACGTAATCTCCATTACATCAATAACTTCCCAACCCAGTACACTTATTTTTAACCCTGTTGCCCTTAAGTCGTTAATTTAATAAACAATTCTTTATAAATTATTAAAATATATTTCATAAACTTTCCCTAACGGGGAATCGATCCAGGGTTTTCCGATTGATAGTCCGATGCTTTTCCTCGACGCCACGGTGGTTCAAATCTTATTCATTTGTTTTTAAATAGGTTTTATATTAACTATATAATTAGACGCACTATAAATAAAACTATAATAAAACAGTTTTATATTTAGGGTAGGGTCGCCTTTTATGAAATCTTAGATCTCGTTTGCTATGGAATTTTTGGCGACGAAGTTCACTATCTAATATCAAGTTTGAATAGTCGCGGACCCGATGCACAAGTTTTCCTCATTCCATGACTCGTACTTTTGTAGCGGATGCGGTTTTAAAGACACCAGTAGCGGCTTATAATTCTGAACGAACGATTCTAATTCAGAAGCCCCTGCTTCTAAATCTGAACACCCCCTGTATGGCGAGCCAAAGCGGACAAAATTTGAAAAACTCTCCCTCTCCCTCTAAAATACGCGATCCCTCTCCCGATAACACGTTCCCTTCCCTTCAATATACGCGTTCTCTCTCCTCGGGTTTCGTTCCCTACCCTTATTTTTCGCGTTCCCTCTCCCCGAGATTGGTTCCCTCTCCCCCGAGATTGGTTCCCTCTCCCCCGAGATTGGTTCCCTCTCCCCCGAGATTGGTTCCGCTTCCCCGAGATTGATTCCGCCTCCCCTAGATTGGTGGTTCCCTCTCCCCGAGATTGGCTCCCTCTCCCCGAGATTGGCTCCCTCTCCCCGAGATTGGTTCCCTCTCCCCGAGATTGGTTCCCTCTCCCCGAGATTGGTTCCGCCTCCCCGAGATTGGTTCCCTCTCCCCGAGAATGGTGGTTCCCTCTCCCCGAGATTAGTGGTTCCCTCTCCCCGAGATTAGTGGTTCCCTCTCCCCGAGATTAGTGGTTCCCTCTCCCCGAGATTAGTGGTTCCCTCTCCCCGAGATTAGTGGTTCCCTCTCCCCGAGATTGGTGGATCCCTACCCCCGAGATTGGTGGATCCCTACCCCCGAGATTAGTGGATCCCTACCCCCGAGATTGGTGGATCCCTCCCCCCGAGATTGGTGGTTCCCTCCCCCCGAGATTGGTGGTTCCCTCCCCCCGAGATTGGTGGTTCCCTGTCCCCGAGATTAGTGGTTCCCTCTCCCCGAGATTAGTGGTTCCCTCTCCCCGAGATTAGTGGTTCCCTCTCCCCGAGATTAGTGGTTGCCTCTCCCCGAGATTAGTGGCTCCCTCTCCCCGAGATTAGTGGTTCCCTCTCCCCGAGATTAGTGGTTCCCTCTCCCCGAGATTAGTGGTTCCCTCTCCCCGAGATTAGTGGTTCCCTCTCCCCGAGATTAGTGGTTCCCTCTCCCCGAGATTAGTGGTTGCCTCTCCCCGAGATTAGTGGCTCCCTCTCCCCGAGATTAGTGGTTCCCTCTCCCCGAGATTAGTTGTTCCCTCTCCCCGAGATTAGTGGTTGCCTCTCCCCGAAATTAGTGGTTCCCTCTGCCCGAGATTAGTGGTTCCCTCTCCCCGAGATTGGTGGATCCCTCCCCCGAGATTAGTGGTTCCCTCCCCCCGAGATTAGTGGTTCCCTCCCCCCGAGATTGGTGGATCCCTCCCCCCGAGATTGTTGGTTCCCTCCCCCGAGATTGGTGGTTCCCTCCCCCCGAGATTGGTGGATCCCTCCCCCCGAGATTGGTGGATCCCTCCCCCGAGATTGGTGGATCCCTCCCCCGAGATTGGTGGATCCCTCCCCCCGAGATTGGTGGATCCCTCCCCCCGAGATTGGTGGATCCCTCCCACCGAGATTCGTGGTTCCCTCTCCCCCAGATTGGTGGTTCCCTCCCCCCGAGGTTGGTGGTTCCCTCCCCCCGAGGTTGGTGGTTCCCTCTCCCCGACGTTGGTCGTTCCCTCTCCCTAAAACGCGCTCTCCTCTCGAAACGCGGCCCCGATACTCAAATCTTGTTCCCGACACTCGAGAATCGCGCGCGCGCCCTCGAGATTGCACACTGGCTAGCTTGTTTTTCTTCTTTACCTTGTCAAAGCCCCATTTTTTGAGGGGTCTACCATTAAGGAAAATTATTGAATGTAGAATGAAAACTACTGTCATTAATCCTGCTATGTAATAGACTATGGATGTTTTTTACTTCATCTTCGAATAAGATGATACGCAATCAATCACGTAAGCAATTTATTGCTATCAAAGCTGGAGTGCTTTTACACCGATTACGTGGAATGACAATCTCTCGTGTAGAATTAATTACTATCAATTTTAATCCAAGTTTAGGTTAATTATGTAGTGCATCTTTCCAGATTCATTATAACAAAATTTTAAATTTCTCATGACATTATGTAGAAAAAAATCACTTGCTGAAATTAGCCCACTTATACCCTTTTCAGACGAGGCGTAACTAGCCGGTTTAACCAGATTTGACCGTGTTAAATTAGACTATTTCTCATTCGAGTCAACTTATTCGAAGATGAAGTAAAAAATATCCATAGTCTATTACATAGCAGGATTAATGACAGTAGTTTTCATTCTACATTCAATACTTTTCCTTAATGGTAGACCGCTCAAAAAATGTGGCTTTGACAAGGTAAAGAAGAAAAACAAGCTAGCCAGTGTGCAATCTCGAGGGCGCGCGCGCGATTCTCGAGTGTCGGGAACAAGATTCAAGTATCGGGGCCGCGTTTCGAAGGGAGAGCGCGTTTTAGGGAGAGGGAACCACCAACCTCGGGGGCAGGGAACCACCAATCTCGGGGAGAGGGAACCACCAATCTCGGGGAGAGAGAACCACCAATCTCGGGGAGAGGTAAAAACCAATCTCGGGGAGAGGGAACCACCAATCTCGGGGAGAGGGAACCACCAATCTCGGGGGAGGGAACCACCATTCTCGGGGAGGCGGAACCACCATTCTCGGGGAGGCGGAACCACCATTCTCGGGGAGGCGGAACCACCATTCTCGGGGAGGCGGAACCACCAATCTCGGGGAGGCGGAACCACCAATCTCGGGGAGACGGAACCAATCTCGGGGAGAGGGAACCAATCTCGGGGAGAGGGAACCAATCTCGGGGAGAGGGAACCAATCTCGGGGAGAGGGAACCAATCTCGGGGAGAGGGAACCAATCTCGGGGAGAGGGAACCAATCTCGGGGAGAGGGAACCAATCTCGGGGAGAGGGAACCAATCTCGGGGAGAGGGAAGCGGAATCAATCTCGGGGAGAGGAACCACCAATTTCGGGGAGAGGGAACCACCAATCTCGGGGAGAGGGAACCACCAATCTCGGGGAGAGGGAACCACCAATCTCGGGGAGAGGGAGCCACCAATCTCGGGGAGAGGGAACTACCAATCTCGGGGAGAGGGAACCACCAATCTCGGGGAGAGGGAACCACCAATCTCGGGGAGAGGGAACCACCAATCTCGGGGAGGCGGAACCACCATTCTCGGGGAGGCGTAACCACCATTCTCGGGGAGTCGGAACCACCATTCTCGGGGAGTCGGAACCACCATTCTCGGGGAGTCGGAACCACCATTCTCGGGGAGGCGGAACCCCCATTCTCGGGGAGGCGGAACCACCATTCTCGGGGAGGCGGAACCACCATTCTCGGGGAGGCGGAACCACCAATCTCGGGGAGGCGGAACCACCAATCTCGGGGAGAGGGAACCAATCTCGGGGAGAGGGAACCAATCTCGGGGAGAGGGAACCAATCTCGGGGAGAGGGAACCAATCTCGGGGAGAGGGAACCAATCTCGGGGAGAGGGAAGCGGAACCAATTTCGGGGAGAGGGAACCACCAATCTCGGGGAGAGGGAACCACCAATCTCGGGGAGAGGGAACCACCAATCTCGGGGAGAGGGAACCACCAATCTCGGGGAGAGGGAACCACCAATCTCGGGGAGAGGGAACCACCAATCTCGGGGAGAGGGAACCACCAATCTCGGGGGAGGGAACCACCAATCTCGAGGAGAGGGAACCACCAATCTCGGGGAGAGGGAACCACCAATCTCGGGGAAAGGGAAATACCAATCTCGGGGAAAGGGAAATACCAATCTCGGGGAGAGGGAACCACCAATCTCAAGGAGAGGGAACCACCAATCTCGAGGAGAGGGAACCACCAATCTCGGGGAGAGGGAACCACCAATCTCGGGGAGAGGGAACCACCAATCTCGGGGAGAGGGAACCACCAATCTCGAGGAGAGGGAACCACCAATCTCGGGGAGAGGGAACCACCAATCTCGGGGAGAGGGAACCACCAATCTCGGGGAGAGGGAACCACCAATCTCGGGGAGAGGGAACCACCAATCTCGGGGAGAGGGAACCACCAATCTCGGGGAGGCGGAACCCCCAATCTCGGGGAGAGGGAACCACCAATCTCGGGGAGAGGGAACCACCAATCTCGGGGAGGCGGAACCCCCATTCTCGGGGAGGCGGAACCACCATTCTCGGGGAGGCGGAACCACCATTCTCGGGGAGGCGGAACCACCATTCTCGGGGAGGCGGAACCACCAATCTCGGGGAGAGGGAACCAATCTCGGGGAGAGGGACCCAATCTCGGGGAGAGGGAACCAATCTCGGGGAGAGGGAACCAATCTCGGGGAGAGGGAAGCGGAACCAATTTCGGGGAGAGGGAACCACCAATCTCGGGGAGAGGGAACCACCAATCTCGGGGAGAGGGAACCACCAATCTCGGGGAGAGGGAACCACCAATCTCGGGGAGAGGGAACCACCAATCTCGGGGAGAGGGAACCACCAATCTCGGGGGAGGGAACCACCAATCTCGAGGAGAGGGAGCCACCAATCTCGGGGAGAGGGAACCACCAATCTCGGGGAAAGGGAAATACCAATCTCGGGGAGAGGGAACCACCAATCTCGAGGAGAAGGAACCACCAATCTCGAGGAGAGGGAACCACCAATCTCGAGGAGAGGGAACCACCAATCTCGGGGAGAGGGAACCACCAATCTCGGGGAGAGGGAACCACCAATCTCGGGGAGAGGGAACCACCAATCTCGGGGAGGCGGAACCACCATTCTCGGAGAGGCGGAACCACCATTCTCGGGGAGGCGGAACCACCATTCTCGGGGAGGCGGAACGACCATTCTCGGGGAGGCGGAACGACCATTCTCGGGGAGGCGGAACCACCATTCTCGGGGAGGCGGAACCACCATTCTCGGGGAGGCGGAACCACCATTCACGGGGAGGCGGAACCACCATTCTCGGGGAGGCGGAATCACCATTCTCGGGGAGGCGGAACCACCACTCTCGGGTAGGCGGGACCACCATTCTCGGGGAGGCGGAACCACCATTCTCGGGGAGGCGGAACCACCATTCTCGGGGAGGCGGAACCACCATTCTCGGGGAGGCGGAACCACCATTCTCGGGGAGGCGGAACCACCAGTCTCGGGGAGGCGGAACCACCATTCTCGGGGAGGCGGAACCACCATTCTCGGGGAGGCGGGACCACCATTCTCGGAGAGGCGGAACCACCATTCTCGGGGAGGCGGAACCACCATTTTCGGGGAGGCGGAACCACCAATCTCGGGGAGGCGGAACCACCAATCTCGGGGAGGCGGAACCACCAATCTCGGGGAGGCGGAACCACCAATCTCGGGGAGAGGGAACCAATCTCGGGGAGAAGGAACCAATCTCGGGGAGAAGGAACCAATCTCGGGGAGAGGGAACCAATCTCGGGGAGAGGGAACCAATCTCGGGGAGAGGGAACCAATCTCGGTGAGAGGGAACGAATCTCGGTGAGAGGGAACGAATCTCGGGGAGAGGGAACCAATCTCGGGGAGAGGGAACCAATCTCGGGGAGAGGAACCACCAATCTCGGGGAGAGGGAACCACCAATCTCGGGGAGAGGGAACCACCAATCTCGGGGAGAGGGAACCACCAATCTCGGGGAGAGGGAACCACCAATCTCGGGGAGAGGGAACCACCAATCTCGGGGAGAGGGAACCACCAATCTCGGGGAGAGGGAACCACCAATCTCGGGGAGAGGGAACCACCAATCTCGGGGAGAGGGAACCACCAATCTCGGGGAGAGGGAACCACCAATCTCGGGGAGAGGGAGCCACCAATCTCGGGGAGAGGGAACCACCAATCTCGGGGAGAGGGAACCACCAATCTCGGGGAGAGGGAACCACCAATCTCGGGGAGAGGGAACCACCAATCTCGGGGAGGCGGAACCACCATTCTCGGGGAGTCGTAACCACCATTCTCGGGGAGTCGGAACCACCATTCTCGGGGAGTCGGAACCACCATTTTCGGGGAGGCGGAACCACCATTCTCGGGGAGGCGGAACCACCATTCTCGGGGAGGCGGAACCACCATTCTCGGGGAGGCGGAACCACCATTCTCGGGGAGGCGGAACCACCATTCTCGGGGAGGCGGAACCACCATTCTCGGGCAGGCGGAACCACCAATCTCGGGGAGAGGGAACCAATCTCGGGGAGAGGGAACCAATCTCGGGGAGAGGGAAGCGGAACCAATTTCGGGGAGAGGGAACCACCAATCTCGGGGAGAGGGAACCACCAATCTCGGGGAGAGGGAACCATCAATCTCGGGGAGAGGGAACCACCAATCTCGGGGAGAGGGAACCACCAATCTCGGGGAGAGGGAACCACCAATCTCGGAGAGAGGGAACCACCAATCTCGGGGAGAGGGAACCACCAATCTCGGGGGAGGGAACCACCAATCTCGAGGAGAGGGAACCACCAATCTCGGGGAGAGGGAACCACCAATCTCGGGAAAGGGAAATACCAATCTCGGGGAGAGGGAACCACCAATCTCGGGGAGAGGGAACCACCAATCTCGAGGAGAGGGAACCACCAATCTCGGGGAGAGGGAACCACCAATCTCGGGGAGAGGGAACCACCAATCTCGAGGAGAGGGAACCACCAATCTCGAGGAGAGGGAACCACCAATCTCGAGGAGAGGGAACCACCAATCTCGGGGAGAGGGAACCACCAATCTCGGGGAGAGGGAACCACCAATCTCGGGGAGAGGGAACCACCAATCTCGGGGAGAGGGAACCACCAATCTCGGGGAGGCGGAACCACCATTCTAGGGGGAGGCGGAACGACCATTCTCGGGGAGGCGGAACGACCATTCTCGGGGAGGCGGAACGACCATTCTCGGGGAGGCGGAACCACCATTCTCGGGGAGGCGGAACCACCATTCTCGGGGAGGCGGGACCACCATTCTCGGGGAGGCGGAACCACCATTCTCGGGGAGGCGGGACCACCATTTTCGGGGAGGCGGAACCACCAATCTCGGGGAGGCGGAACCACCAATCTCGGGGAGTCGGAACCACCAATCTCGGGGAGGCGGAACCACCAATCTCGGGGAGGCGGAACCACCAATCTCGGGGAGGCGGAACCACCAATCTCGGGGAGAGGGAACCAATCTCGGGGAGAGGGAACCAATCTCGGGGAGAGGGAACGAATCTCGGGGAGAAGGAACCACCAATCTCGGGGAGAGGGAACCACCAATCTCGGGGAGAGGGAACCACCAATCTCGGGGAGAGGGAACCACCAATCTCGGGGAGAGGGAACCACCAATCTCGGGGAGAGGGAACCACCAATCTCGGGGAGAGGGAGCCACCAATCTCGGGGAGAGGGAACCACCAATCTCGGGGAGAGGGAACCACCAATCTCGGGGAGAGGGAACCACCAATCTCGGGGAGAGGGAACCACCAATCTCGGGGAGGCGGAACCACCATTCTCGGGGAGTCGTAACCACCATTCTCGGGGAGTCGTAACCACCATTCTCGGGGAGTCGGAACCACCATTCTCGGGGAGTCGGAACCACCATTTTCGGGGAGGCGGAACCACCATTCTCGGGGAGGCGGAACCACCATTCTCGGGGAGGCGGAACCACCATTCTCGGGGAGGCGGAACCACCATTCTCGGGGAGGCGGAACCACCATTCTCGGGGAGGCGGAACCACCATTCTCGGGCAGGCGGAACCACCAATCTCGGGGAGAGGGAACCAATCTCGGGGAGAGGGAACCAATCTCGGGGAGAGGGAAGCGGAACCAATTTCGGGGAGAGGGAACCACCAATCTCGGGGAGAGGGAACCACCAATCTCGGGGAGAGGGAACCATCAATCTCGGGGAGAGGGAACCACCAATCTCGGGGAGAGGGAACCACCAATCTCGGGGAGAGGGAACCACCAATCTCGGAGAGAGGGAACCACCAATCTCGGGGAGAGGGAACCACCAATCTCGGGGGAGGGAACCACCAATCTCGAGGAGAGGGAACCACCAATCTCGGGGAGAGGGAACCACCAATCTCGGGAAAGGGAAATACCAATCTCGGGGAGAGGGAACCACCAATCTCGAGGAGAGGGAACCACCATTCTCGGGGAGGCGGAACCACCATTCTCGGGCAGGCGGAACCACCAATCTCGGGGAGAGGGAACCAATCTCGGGGAGAGGGAACCAATCTCGGGGAGAGGGAAGCGGAACCAATTTCGGGGAGAGGGAACCACCAATCTCGGGGAGAGGGAACCATCAATCTCGGGGAGAGGGAACCACCAATCTCGGGGAGAGGGAACCACCAATCTCGGGGAGAGGGAACCACCAATCTCGGAGAGAGGGAACCACCAATCTCGGGGAGAGGGAACCACCAATCTCGGGGGAGGGAACCACCAATCTCGAGGAGAGGGAACCACCAATCTCGGGGAGAGGGAACCACCAATCTCGGGAAAGGGAAATACCAATCTCGGGGAGAGGGAACCACCAATCTCGGGGAGAGGGAACCACCAATCTCGAGGAGAGGGAACCACCAATCTCGGGGAGAGGGAACCACCAATCTCGGGGAGAGGGAACCACCAATCTCGAGGAGAGGGAACCACCAATCTCGAGGAGAGGGAACCACCAATCTCGAGGAGAGGGAACCACCAATCTCGGGGAGAGGGAACCACCAATCTCGGGGAGAGGGAACCACCAATCTCGGGGAGAGGGAACCACCAATCTCGGGGAGAGGGAACCACCAATCTCGGGGAGGCGGAACCACCATTCTAGGGGGAGGCGGAACGACCATTCTCGGGGAGGCGGAACGACCATTCTCGGGGAGGCGGAACGACCATTTTCGGGGAGGCGGAACCACCATTCTCGGGGAGGCGGAACCACCATTCTCGGGGAGGCGGGACCACCATTCTCGGGGAGGCGGAACCACCATTCTCGGGGAGGCGGGACCACCATTCTCGGGGAGGCGGAACCACCAATCTCGGGGAGGCGGAACCACCAATCTCGGGGAGTCGGAACCACCAATCTCGGGGAGGCGGAACCACCAATCTCGGGGAGGCGGAACCACCAATCTCGGGGAGAGGGAACCAATCTCGGGGAGAGGGAACCAATCTCGGGGAGAGGGAACGAATCTCGGGGAGAAGGAACCACCAATCTCGGGGAGAGGGAACCACCAATCTCGGGGAGAGGGAACCACCAATCTCGGGGAGAGGGAACCACCAATCTCGGGGAGAGGGAACCACCAATCTCGGGGAGAGGGAACCACCAATCTCGGGGAGAGGGAGCCACCAATCTCGGGGAGAGGGAACCACCAATCTCGGGGAGAGGGAACCACCAATCTCGGGGAGAGGGAACCACCAATCTCGGGGAGAGGGAACCACCAATCTCGGGGAGGCGGAACCACCATTCTCGGGGAGTCGTAACCACCATTCTCGGGGAGTCGGAACCACCATTCTCGGGGAGTCGGAACCACCATTTTCGGGGAGGCGGAACCACCATTCTCGGGGAGGCGGAACCACCATTCTCGGGGAGGCGGAACCACCATTCTCGGGGAGGCGGAACCACCATTCTCGGGGAGGCGGAACCACCATTCTCGGGGAGGCGGAACCACCATTCTCGGGCAGGCGGAACCACCAATCTCGGGGAGAGGGAACCAATCTCGGGGAGAGGGAACCAATCTCGGGGAGAGGGAAGCGGAACCAATTTCGGGGAGAGGGAACCACCAATCTCGGGGAGAGGGAACCACCAATCTCGGGGAGAGGGAACCATCAATCTCGGGGAGAGGGAACCACCAATCTCGGGGAGAGGGAACCACCAATCTCGGGGAGAGGGAACCACCAATCTCGGAGAGAGGGAACCACCAATCTCGGGGAGAGGGAACCACCAATCTCGGGGGAGGGAACCACCAATCTCGAGGAGAGGGAACCACCAATCTCGGGGAGAGGGAACCACCAATCTCGGGAAAGGGAAATACCAATCTCGGGGAGAGGGAACCACCAATCTCGAGGAGAGGGAACCACCAATCTCGGGGAGAGGGAACCACCAATCTCGGGGAGAGGGAACCACCAATCTCGAGGAGAGGGAACCACCAATCTCGAGGAGAGGGAACCACCAATCTCGAGGAGAGGGAACCACCAATCTCGGGGAGAGGGAACCACCAATCTCGGGGAGAGGGAACCACCAATCTCGGGGAGAGGGAACCACCAATCTCGGGGAGAGGGAACCACCAATCTCGGGGAGGCGGAACCACCATTCTAGGGGGAGGCGGAACGACCATTCTCGGGGAGGCGGAACGACCATTCTCGGGGAGGCGGAACGACCATTCTCGGGGAGGCGGAACCACCATTCTCGGGGAGGCGGAACCACCATTCTCGGGGAGGCGGGACCACCATTCTCGGGGAGGCGGAACCACCATTCTCGGGGAGGCGGGACCACCATTCTCGGGGAGGCGGAACCACCAATCTCGGGGAGGCGGAACCACCAATCTCGGGGAGTCGGAACCACCAATCTCGGGGAGGCGGAACCACCAATCTCGGGGAGGCGGAACCACCAATCTCGGGGAGGCGGAACCACCAATCTCGGGGAGAGGGAACCAATCTCGGGGAGAGGGAACCAATCTCGGGGAGAGGGAACCAATCTCGGGGAGAGGGAACGAA
Organism: Odiellus spinosus; assembly: GCA_963920705.1. Lineage (NCBI taxonomy): Eukaryota > Metazoa > Arthropoda > Arachnida > Opiliones > Phalangiidae > Odiellus > Odiellus spinosus. The sequence continues at coordinate 9,857,886 of OY987225.1, read as the reverse complement.
TCTCGGGGAGAAGGAACCACCAATCTCGGGGAGAGGGAACCACCAATCTCGGGGAGAGGGAACCACCAATCTCGGGGAGAGGGAACCACCAATCTCGGGGAGAGGGAACCACCAATCTCGGGGAGAGGGAACCACCAATCTCGGGGAGAGGGAACCACCAATCTCGGGGAGAGGGAACCACCAATCTCGGGGAGAGGGAACCACCAATCTCGGGGAGAGGGAACCACCAATCTCGGGGAGAGGGAACCACCAATCTCGGGTAGTCGGAACCACCATTCTCGGGGAGGCGGAACCACCATTCTCGGGGAGGCGGAACCACCATTCTCGGGGAGGCGGAACCACCATTCTCGGGGAGGCGGAACCACCATTCTCGGGGAGGCGGAACCACCACTCTCGGGGAGGCGGAACCACCATTCTCGGGGAGGCGGAACCACCATTCTCGGGGAGGCGGAACCACCAATCTCGGGGAGAGGGAACCAATCTCGGGGAGAGGGAACCAATCTCGGGGAGAGGGAACCAATCTCGGGGAGAGGGAAGCGGAACCAATTTCGGGGAGAGGGAACCACCAATCTCGGGGAGAGGGAGCCACCAATCTCGGGGAGAGGGAACCACCAATCTCGGGGAGAGGGAACCACCAATCTCGGGGAGAGGGAACCACCAATCTCGGGGAGGCGGAACCACCATTCTCGGGGAGGCGGAACCACCAATCTCGGGGAGAGGGAAAAAATCTCGGGGAGAGGGAACCGATCTCGGGGAGAGGGAACCGATCTCGGGGAGAGGGAACCGATCTCGGGGAGAGGGAACCAATCTCGGGGAGAGGGAACACCAATCTAGGGGAAGCGGAACCAATCTCGGGGAAGCGGAACCAATCTCGGGGGAGAGGGAACCAATCTCGGTGGGAGGGAACGCGAAAAATAAGGGTAGGGAGCGAAACTCGAGGAGAGAGAACGCGTATATTGAAGGGAAGGGAACGTGTTATCGGGAGAGGGATCGCGTATTTTAGCGGGAGAGGGAGAGTTTTTCGAATTTTGTCCGCTTTGGCTCGCCATACCCCTGCTTCTAATTCTGAACTATCTTATAACATGTAAAAAAAATCCCACAATTTGCAAAAGGAACCACTTCCGCGCCTCAGATCGACAAACGAGTGTCACCAATGGATTCCTTGGCCAAATTTAAATACGATCGAGCCAGTATTTGCGAACATATTGACGATTTAAAATTTTTGCATTGCTTTGGCATAGAACCCGTAGAGGAAGGAAATCGTCGATAACTTCGCAAATACTGGCTCGAGCGCGCTAATTCCGCCTAACCCCTCTTAAAATCGGCCATGGAATCCATTGGTGACACTCGTTTCTCGATCCGAGGCGCGGAAGTGGTTCGTTTAGCAAATTTTGAGAGTTTTTCATATATTTTCAGAATTAGAATGTTATAGACATATTTTTAAATTACGTTTTCGCGAAGAGTTTGTGGCCAATTTCTTGGTTTGAGAAGTTTATTTTGTAGCGGGGGACTCCAACTGTGCGTCGAAATCGAGTGCGTAAGCCCGCGATTTTTCCGAAGCTCGTAAAGCCTAATTTCCCAGACCCTATAGGAAACATTCCCTTAAAAACGGTCTAATTAATTAGGCTAATTAGGGTCGTATCTTCTCCGGATCTTTTCCTAGAGTGTTGAAGTTTCGTTCTTCGAATAGCCCCATTCTTAATCTACAAAATGAACCCTTCCATCTTTAAATCGACCCAACCAAAGTTATACATTTTTAAATGAAAATGTTGAGAATTAGAAGCATTCATAATTAGGCGACCCTACCATAGGAAAAAGTGCCAATGAACAGAATGACTCGCACTATAAATATAATACCAATAAATTTTCCTTTAAAATCCCAATAAACCGAATACCGCCAATTGGGCTACATTTTAAAATTCTTTCGGTTGAACGGGATTTCTGTCGAATGGGAATATACCGAATAGCCTGGTTCGATCTGCGCATGCACACACTCAACAATTTCGCGCGAAATACATTTGCGAAACGAACGAGAATTCTAAAAACTTAATTTGAAAACCAGTGATAGTTATTAAAATCAATTCTTAAGCTACTGTTCGTAATAAGATTCCAGTATTTCCCTATACATAAAACTGATTCTCCCAAGTATATCAAAATTGCTTTGTATTTTGCATGCCTGAAGTTATTTCCGACTTCAAATTTAGTAGGCTATACTCGCGTGCTGGCGAACTCGATTTTACGAGTGTCACAAAGACACTTATCCTCCTTTGATTAAATGACGTTATTATGCTTAAAGGGTATCTTAAGGGTATGTCGTCTAGTAGTTCAAAATGTTTTTCCATGAAGTGCAAGTAAGCCTCTCCATTTAGCCAGGGTAGTAGAAATACAGGTCCAATCAAATTATCTCCGACTATTCCGACTTAAACTAAATTGCACTTGATGTGACCTTACGCTAGTAGGGTGGGGGTTTTGTTGACTCCACTCATGATGTTTGTGTAAATTGAGTATTCCGTCACGGGAAAATTTGCCTCGTCAGAATCAAGCTGAATTCGAGGAAATCCAAGTCGTTCACCCGGGCCAAAAACCACTGACAAAATTCAAGCCGTCTTGGATAGGCCGCTTCGTTTAACGATTGAACCTTTTGCAATTGATAAGGGTGGAACTGGCGTCCTTTAAGGATTTTCCAGACAAGAACATAATTGACGTTCAATTGTCTTCCAACCCTTCCGGTGGTTGTTGTAGGATTGTACTCGAACATTGTTAAAATTTGGTCTTCGATGTGCTCTGGACGCCTCGTGCTTGAAGTCCAGCGGGTTGAAGTTCAACAGTTTCTTTTAAGCGCCTGTCAACAGCCGTGAATTTTTGTCGATTTGTTGTTGAGGAATGTTCTCTTGATACAACCGCCGAGCTTCCATTGCATTTCCATGAGCCCGTCCATACATGAGATGCATGTCCGACTACTCTGCATTCGTGTAGTACACCATACTTTAAGCTATTTTAAAAGAGTGAGTTATTAGTCTAGCACGTTTATTTAAATACTAATTTGAGTCTTATTTAATATCCATGAAAAATTAATCAAGTAATCTAAAAAGTTTATCCATGAGACCCTTCATTTTAAAGGTTTTAGACAAAACATTGTCGAAATATCCGTGCATGTATCCTAAGCAACATCTGGTTTTGGTACGGTGTACTACACGAATGCAGAGTATTCGGACATGTATGGACGGGCTCAGGCTGCTAATGCGGCTCCGTCAACTTGGCCCCGCCTTCCGCTGAAATCCAAATTTGCATAAACAGCCAATTTGCTCCCATTTTGCTCCACAATGCTCCGTTAATATTAAAATTCGCTCCGCCGCCGTTAAGTCGTTCATTTGATTTGAATTGGGGGGGGGCAAGATAACATTTCGCCCCCCACCACCGTGCTAAAAGCCACTCGTGACCGGCCCATCCGATTGACCCCCTATTGCTCTATTATGCTCCACAAAAACCCAATTTTGCTCTCCCCCCTGAACAGGAGGGAACCACCAATCTCGGGGAGAGGGAACCACCAATCTCGGGGAGGCGGAACCCCCATTCTCGGGGAGGCGGAACCACCATTCTCGGGGAGGCGGAACCACCATTCTCGGGGAGGCGGAACCACCATTCTCGGGGAGGCGGAACCACCAATCTCGGGGAGAGGGAACCAATCTCGGGGAGAGGGACCCAATCTCGGGGAGAGGGAACCAATCTCGGGGAGAGGGAACCAATCTCGGGGAGAGGGAAGCGGAACCAATTTCGGGGAGAGGGAACCACCAATCTCGGGGAGAGGGAACCACCAATCTCGGGGAGAGGGAACCACCAATCTCGGGGAGAGGGAACCACCAATCTCGGGGAGAGGGAACCACCAATCTCGGGGGAGGGAACCACCAATCTCGAGGAGAGGGAGCCACCAATCTCGGGGAGAGGGAACCACCAATCTCGGGGAAAGGGAAATACCAATCTCGGGGAGAGGGAACCACCAATCTCGAGGAGAAGGAACCACCAATCTCGAGGAGAGGGAACCACCAATCTCGAGGAGAGGGAACCACCAATCTCGAGGAGAGGGAACCACCAATCTCGGGGAGAGGGAACCACCAATCTCGGGGAGAGGGAACCACCAATCTCGGGGAGAGGGAACCACCAATCTCGGGGAGGCGGAACCACCATTCTCGGAGAGGCGGAACCACCATTCTCGGGGAGGCGGAACCACCATTCTCGGGGAGGCGGAACGACCATTCTCGGGGAGGCGGAACGACCATTCTCGGGGAGGCGGAACCACCATTCTCGGGGAGGCGGAACCACCATTCTCGGGGAGGCGGAACCACCATTCACGGGGAGGCGGAACCACCATTCTCGGGGAGGCGGAATCACCATTCTCGGGGAGGCGGAACCACCACTCTCGGGGAGGCGGGACCACCATTCTCGGGGAGGCGGAACCACCATTCTCGGGGAGGCGGAACCACCATTCTCGGGGAGGCGGAACCACCATTCTCGGGGAGGCGGAACCACCATTCTCGGGGAGGCGGAACCACCAGTCTCGGGGAGGCGGAACCACCATTCTCGGGGAGGCGGAACCACCATTCTCGGGGAGGCGGGACCACCATTCTCGGGGAGGCGGAACCACCATTCTCGGGGAGGCGGAACCACCATTCTCGGGGAGGCGGAACCACCATTTTCGGGGAGGCGGAACCACCAATCTCGGGGAGGCGGAACCACCAATCTCGGGGAGGCGGAACCACCAATCTCGGGGAGAGGGAACCAATCTCGGGGAGAAGGAACCAATCTCGGGGAGAAGGAACCAATCTCGGGGAGAGGGAACCAATCTCGGGGAGAGGGAACCAATCTCGGGGAGAGGGAACCAATCTCGGTGAGAGGGAACGAATCTCGGTGAGAGGGAACGAATCTCGGGGAGAGGGAACCAATCTCGGGGAGAGGGAACCAATCTCGGGGAGAGGAACCACCAATCTCGGGGAGAGGGAACCACCAATCTCGGGGAGAGGGAACCACCAATCTCGGGGAGAGGGAACCACCAATCTCGGGGAGAGGGAACCACCAATCTCGGGGAGAGGGAACCACCAATCTCGGGGAGAGGGAACCACCAATCTCGGGGAGAGGGAACCACCAATCTCGGGGAGAGGGAACCACCAATCTCGGGGAGAGGGAACCACCAATCTCGGGGAGAGGGAACCACCAATCTCGGGGAGAGGGAACCACCAATCTCGGGGAGAGGGAACCACCAATCTCGGGGAGAGGGAACCACCAATCTCGGGGAGAGGGAGCCACCAATCTCGGGGAGAGGGAACCACCAATCTCGGGGAGAGGGAACCACCAATCTCGGGGAGAGGGAACCACCAATCTCGGGGAGAGGGAACCACCAATCTCGGGGAGGCGGAACCACCATTCTCGGGGAGTCGTAACCACCATTCTCGGGGAGTCGGAACCACCATTCTCGGGGAGTCGGAACCACCATTTTCGGGGAGGCGGAACCACCATTCTCGGGGAGGCGGAACCACCATTCTCGGGGAGGCGGAACCACCATTCTCGGGGAGGCGGAACCACCATTCTCGGGGAGGCGGAACCACCATTCTCGGGGAGGCGGAACCACCATTCTCGGGGAGGCGGAACCACCATTCTCGGGGAGGCGGAACCACCATTCTCGGGCAGGCGGAACCACCATTCTCGGGCAGGCGGAACCACCAATCTCGGGGAGAGTTAACCAATCTCGGGGAGAGGGAACCAATCTCGGGGAGAGGGAAGCGGAACCAATTTCGGGGAGAGGGAACCACCAATCTCGGGGAGAGGGAACCACCAATCTCGGGGAGAGGGAACCATCAATCTCGGGGAGAGGGAACCACCAATCTCGGGGAGAGGGAACCACCAATCTCGGGGAGAGGGAACCACCAATCTCGGAGAGAGGGAACCACCAATCTCGGGGAGAGGGAACCACCAATCTCGGGGGAGGGAACCACCAATCTCGAGGAGAGGGAACCACCAATCTCGGGGAGAGGGAACCACCAATCTCGGGAAAGGGAAATACCAATCTCGGGGAGAGGGAACCACCAATCTCGGGGGAGGGAACCACCAATCTCGAGGAGAGGGAACCACCAATCTCGAGGAGAGGGAACCACCAATCTCGGGGAGAGGGAACCACCAATCTCGGGGAGAGGGAACCACCAATCTCGAGGAGAGGGAACCACCAATCTCGAGGAGAGGGAACCACCAATCTCGAGGAGAGGGAACCACCAATCTCGGGGAGAGGGAACCACCAATCTCGGGGAGAGGGAACCACCAATCTCGGGGAGAGGGAACCACCAATCTCGGGGAGAGGGAACCACCAATCTCGGGGAGGCGGAACCACCATTCTAGGGGGAGGCGGAACGACCATTCTCGGGGAGGCGGAACGACCATTCTCGGGGAGGCGGAACGACCATTCTCGGGGAGGCGGAACGACCATTCTCGGGGAGGCGGAACCACCATTCTCGGGGAGGCGGGACCACCATTCTCGGGGAGGCGGAACCACCATTCTCGGGGAGGCGGGACCACCATTCTCGGGGAGGCGGAACCACCAATCTCGGGGAGGCGGAACCACCAATCTCGGGGAGTCGGAACCACCAATCTCGGGGAGGCGGAACCACCAATCTCGGGGAGGCGGAACCACCAATCTCGGGGAGGCGGAACCACCAATCTCGGGGAGAGGGAACCAATCTCGGGGAGAGGGAACCAATCTCGGGGAGAGGGAACGAATCTCGGGGAGAAGGAACCACCAATCTCGGGGAGAGGGAACCACCAATCTCGGGGAGAGGGAACCACCAATCTCGGGGAGAGGGAACCACCAATCTCGGGGAGAGGGAACCACCAATCTCGGGGAGAGGGAACCACCAATCTCGGGGAGAGGGAACCACCAATCTCGGGGAGAGGGAACCACCAATCTCGGGGAGAGGGAACCACCAATCTCGGGGAGAGGGAACCACCAATCTCGGGGAGAGGGAACCACCAATCTCGGGTAGTCGGAACCACCATTCTCGGGGAGGCGGAACCACCATTCTCGGGGAGGCGGAACCACCATTCTCGGGGAGGCGGAACCACCATTCTCGGGGAGGCGGAACCACCATTCTCGGGGAGGCGGAACCACCATTCTCGGGGAGGCGGAACCACCATTCTCGGGGAGGCGGAACCACCATTCTCGGGGAGGCGGAACCACCATTCTCGGGGAGGCGGAACCACCAATCTCGGGGAGAGGGAACCAATCTCGGGGAGAGGGAACCAATCTCGGGGAGAGGGAACCAATCTCGGGGAGAGGGAAGCGGAACCAATTTCGGGGAGAGGGAACCACCAATCTCGGGGAGAGGGAGCCACCAATCTCGGGGAGAGGGAACCACCAATCTCGGGGAGAGGGAACCACCAATCTCGGGGAGAGGGAACCACCAATCTCGGGGAGGCGGAACCACCATTCTCGGGGAGGCGGAACCACCAATCTCGGGGAGAGGGAAAAAATCTCGGGGAGAGGGAACCGATCTCGGGGAGAGGGAACCGATCTCGGGGAGAGGGAACCAATCTCGGGGAGAGGGAACACCAATCTAGGGGAAGCGGAACCAATCTCGGGGAAGCGGAACCAATCTCGGGGGAGAGGGAACCAATCTCGGTGAGAGGGAACGCGAAAAATAAGGGTAGGGAGCGAAACTCGAGGAGAGAGAACGCGTATATTGAAGGGAAGGGAACGTGTTATCGGGAGAGGGATCGCGTATTTTAGCGGGAGAGGGAGAGTTTTTCGAATTTTGTCCGCTTTGGCTCGCCATACCCCTGCTTCTAATTCTGAACTATCTTATAACATGTAAAAAAAATCCCACAATTTGCAAAAGGAACCACTTCCGCGCCTCAGATCGACAAACGAGTGTCACCAATGGATTCCTTGGCCAAATTTAAATACGATCGAGCCAGTATTTGCGAACATATTGACGATTTAAAATTTTTGCATTGCTTTGGCATAGAACCCGTAGAGGAAGGAAATCGTCGATAACTTCGCAAATACTGGCTCGAGCGCGCTAATTCCGCCTAACCCCTCTTAAAATCGGCCATGGAATCCATTGGTGACACTCGTTTCTCGATCCGAGGCGCGGAAGTGGTTCGTTTAGCAAATTTTGAGAGTTTTTCATATATTTTCAGAATTAGAATGTTATAGACATATTTTTAAATTACGTTTTCGCGAAGAGTTTGTGGCCAATTTCTTGGTTTGAGAAGTTTATTTTGTAGCGGGGGACTCCAACTGTGCGTCGAAATCGAGTGCGTAAGCCCGCGATTTTTCCGAAGCTCGTAAAGCCTAATTTCCCAGACCCTATAGGAAACATTCCCTTAAAAACGGTCTAATTAATTAGGCTAATTAGGGTCGTATCTTCTCCGGATCTTTTCCTAGAGTGTTGAAGTTTCGTTCTTCGAATAGCCCCATTCTTAATCTACAAAATGAACCCTTCCATCTTTAAATCGACCCAACCAAAGTTATACATTTTTAAATGAAAATGTTGAGAATTAGAAGCATTCATAATTAGGCGACCCTACCATAGGAAAAAGTGCCAATGAACAGAATGACTCGCACTATAAATATAATACCAATAAATTTTCCTTTAAAATCCCAATAAACCGAATACCGCCAATTGGGCTACATTTTAAAATTCTTTCGGTTGAACGGGATTTCTGTCGAATGGGAATATACCGAATAGCCTGGTTCGATCTGCGCATGCACACACTCAACAATTTCGCGCGAAATACATTTGCGAAACGAACGAGAATTCTAAAAACTTAATTTGAAAACCAGTGATAGTTATTAAAATCAATTCTTAAGCTACTGTTCGTAATAAGATTCCAGTATTTCCCTATACATAAAACTGATTCTCCCAAGTATATCAAAATTGCTTTGTATTTTGCATGCCTGAAGTTATTTCCGACTTCAAATTTAGTAGGCTATACTCGCGTGCTGGCGAACTCGATTTTACGAGTGTCACAAAGACACTTATCCTCCTTTGATTAAATGACGTTATTATGCTTAAAGGGTATCTTAAGGGTATGTCGTCTAGTAGTTCAAAATGTTTTTCCATGAAGTGCAAGTAAGCCTCTTCATTTAGCCAGGGTAGTAGAAATACAGGTCCAATCAAATTATCTCCGACTATTCCGACTTAAACTAAATTGCACTTGATGTGACCTTACGCTAGTAGGGTGGGGGTTTTGTTGACTCCACTCATGATGTTTGTGTAAATTGAGTATTCCGTCACGGGAAAATTTGCCTCGTCAGAATCAAGCTGAATTCGAGGAAATCCAAGTCGTTCACCCGGGCCAAAAACCACTGACAAAATTCAAGCCGTCTTGGATAGGCCGCTTCGTTTAACGATTGAACCTTTTGCAATTGATAAGGGTGGAACTGGCGTCCTTTAAGGATTTTCCAGACAAGAACATAATTGACGTTCAATTGTCTTCCAACCCTTCCGGTGGTTGTTGTAGGATTGTACTCGAACATTGTTAAAATTTGGTCTTCGATGTGCTCTGGACGCCTCGTGCTTGAAGTCCAGCGGGTTGAAGTTCAACAGTTTCTTTTAAGCGCCTGTCAACAGCCGTGAATTTTTGTCGATTTGTTGTTGAGGAATGTTCTCTTGATACAACCGCCGAGCTTCCATTGCATTTCCATGAGCCCGTCCATACATGAGATGCATGTCCGACTACTCTGCATTCGTGTAGTACACCATACTTTAAGCTATTTTAAAAGAGTGAGTTATTAGTCTAGCACGTTTATTTAAATACTAATTTGAGTCTTATTTAATATCCATGAAAAATTAATCAAGTAATCTAAAAAGTTTATCCATGAGACCCTTCATTTTAAAGTTTTAAACAAAACATTGTCGAAATATCCGTGCATGTATCCTAAGCAACATCTGGTTTTGGTACGGTGTACTACACGAATGCAGAGTATTCGGACATGTATGGACGGGCTCACGCTGCTAATGCGGCTCCGTCAACTTGGCCCCGCCTTCCGCTGAAATCCAAATTTGCATAAACAGCCAATTTGCTCCCATTTTGCTCCACAATGCTCCGTTAATATTAAAATTCGCTCCGCCGCCGTTAAGTCGTTCATTTGATTTGAATTGGGGGGGGGCAAGATAACATTTCGCCCCCCACCACCGTGCTAAAAGCCACTCGTGACCGGCCCATCCGATTGACCCCCTATTGCTCTATTATGCTCCACAAAAACCCAATTTTGCTCTCCCCCCTGAACAGAGATAATTAAATAATAGTCAGGGGGGGCCAAGTTAGCGTTTGCCCCCAGTTAACGTTTGTCCACTGACCTCCATCAAATTTTAAATTGAGTTTCTCGCTGTAATGCTCTAATAATTCCACCCATTATACTAATGTGCGCCATACACGTTAGTGAGTTAATTACGATTTAATTCGGGGGACAAAGTAACAAATTGCCCCCCCACTTGCCACTATTCACGCGAAATTCGGTATTCATTAAGTTTATATAATGCTCCGTTATTCCACTTATCGAACATATTTGCACCATCCTTAATAATTATTTAACTTTTAATTGGCGGGGCCAAAATAACGTTCAGCCCTCGCAAACTTCGGCGTAGCGAAAAACCGAAATGCTCATCATTTAGACCTCATTTTGCTCCACCAGAATTAATAAAGATTTTAATTTGCTCCATTCGCATTCAAAAATTATTTAAATTTTAATTGGCGGGGCAAAACAGAAATGGCCATGCATTTACTTCATCCTGTTGGTTTAACGGTCTATGTGAATGTTACCTGGGAAAATTATGACCCTGCTATATGAGATATGTAAATGGCTGAAAATAATTTTTATTTATCTAACTTGATAATTTACTAAAAACAAGACACAGAAGGTTGTTGGAGACTGTATTTAATATGCCGTACTGAATTCAAGGGATAATAATGTGTAGAGGTTTCGTCATAGTCGGGGTCTCATCGTCGTCGGGGTTTCGTCGTAGTTCGGGTTATGGAGATATTGTGTAGAACAAAACGTGAATGCAAAACTCTCTTGTTTCTGGACATTCCTCGTACACATCTTTCATATCATCATAAATGACCCATCTGTTCCCTGGTCTAAGGGCGCAGCAGACGTAATGTCCTAATCCTTTCGCGTTGTTTGCCCCAAGAAAAACCACACCTCCACGCAACTCGAAAGACTTTCCCTCTATTTTAATAGCTTTAGGGATTTGAGCCAATGGTACAACCATGCGAGTTTCACATTGTAAATCCTCTTCGAAAGATGTGAACTCCAAAAAAATTCCAAACTGGCATCTATGAATGTGTTGTTCTATGGATTTTACGCTATCACAATTTTCGTGTAAGCATTCACTATGCCTGGGAAATGACTTGAAATGCTCGTCTATTACTTCTTGTAATTTAGAAATTCTTACTGGAATGCACTCCAAAGAAATTAACGGGCGATTAATTGTCTTGGCAGATGATCGGCAATCTGCGGACAAGCACAATGTAGTTTCTGTACAAGAAACCAGGTCGGCGAACAGCTTCGTGATCATCACCGCAACAATCTGTTGGCCAGAAACGTCTTTCACATCTTCTCCTGGAATACTTTTTCTTGTGGATATTTTCCGAAGTATGGTCATTCTTTCCTCGTATACCTTTGGATTAATTTTCTTTTGTTTCATAAAAAAGTCCACGAACTTCAATGTTGGCAATGCAGACTTTTCCATAAAAACCTTCAAAATTTTATTGTCGCAGTACACTGTTGCCAGTAACTGCACAATACTGTCAAACGCGCAGGTATTTAACAAGCATACACTTGTTTTTCCACTTTTTATAGCTCTTAGTTTATTGCTATTTTTTAGGATGTTAATATTGTAACACGTGACGCATTAATAAAAGCCGTTATACAATCTCGCGCGTCTCGTCGAACGTTTCTTTCTCGCGGATGGATATTATTTTGATTCATCTCACGAGGATCTATCTATTTTAAAAGTTTTTTTTAAATTGTCGCTAAGCCTAACGGAAGGTCCTTTTAATTTTATCTTGTATTATCTGGTAAATAAATATCTTTGCTACTCTCAACTCGGCTACAATTTGGTGTCAGAAGTGGGATGGGAAAGTGTTTTAATCACTTTCGGGACCAACACATGAAAACTGCCTAATCTCGCCTGCTTAAACGTGGATCTTCGTAAGTCTACCAAAGCCCGAACTGCCGCTGCAGAAGCAAGAAACTGCTCTACGAGATCAAGAGTACAATCTCAAACAACCCAGCAGGACGTCATGGATCCAAGGCTGTTTGTGCAGCACATAAACGCCGTAAATGGCCTAGTCACTGAATTGCGACAAAGGAACCAGGAGGACCACCCCATTGTCATGCCCGCGGCAAACACACATATACCGTCATTCAGCGCCACTGTGGGCGAAACTGCTGAAAATTGGCTTCAAATTTTTGAACGAGTCGCAACACAACTACGTTGGACTGACCACATTAAACTGGTCTCCGCACCATCCTACTTCCCTAGCGGCAGCCCCGCTCATTACTGGCAAGTTACAAATGGAGTACACCACCAAACGTGGGTTAATTGGAAGCAAGCTCTGGAACTCGCCTTCCCGGATATGAAAACAGCAGAAGAATGGCTGTTTGAATTAAGGCAAAGACGGCAACTTCCAGGTGAATCATTTACCGCATATTTTTATTCTAAGCTTCACTTGTGCGTAAAATGTGGATTTCCGAGGGATTCGCCCACCACAATCAAGTACATTATCGCCGGCATGATCAACCGATCACAGGCTGATATTCTGACCGCATCGCCAGACTGTACAACATCCGAATCACTTCTCAGACTAGCAATGTCTATGGAATCCGCTGGAAGAGCTGCTTGGACAACTAGTAATGTATATGGCTTTCCAAATCAGATTTATAATACAGCGCCTCTATACTATAACCCAACCGAAATCCCAAATACTCCGGTTACACCGAACAACACCTCTCTGAATCAGTCGACGTTTGTTCCTGCACCACAAGCTCAACCTCAATTGGTTGGAAGGGAATCGTCTATTCGGGAACTTGTCGATGTTGTGAGGGACCTCAAAGAAGAGATTCAGAAATTAAAGATTGGCAACGAGAAATCACAAAACAACAGACCACCTCGGTCAAACCGCGTCAGCTACCAAAGAGACGAACAACCTAGAACACCGTGCCCCAGATGCGGCAGATATGGTCATTGGGCGCGTAATTGCCCCGGAAATAGCAATGAGCGACCAATTGAACGACATCATAACCCGGATTCGGGAAACTACCGGCAAGGTCCCTCTCAGGGGCAGGACCAAGCCTAAACGCAGTCCCCGTTGATACCCTAGAGTTCGTTTCCAAAAGATTACCTTTAATCATTGTTCAAGTGAGGAGAATCGGCCCTGTTCTCTGTTTAGTTGACACGGGTGCAGCAAAAAGCGTTATTGACAGGAAAATTCTACAGAACGCCAATTTAGAAGATAGAATTACACCATGGGCCGGTCTATCACTGATAGGCTTCAACCGATCAACATTAGTACCAGAGGGAACCATTAAACTCGACGTCACCTTTTCATCTGAAATTGCTATGACTATTGATTTTCTCGTGGTCCCAAACTTACTATATCCGATGCTCCTTGGGACCGACTGGTGTTGCAGTAATAACGTACAAATCCAATTTTCGAACAATGGGAAAACGGACTTGCATATAACTGAATCGGAATTAAAGGAAGAAAACGAACTCTCAAACAAACCATCGAATTTTTCCACTCTCACCGCGCCAAAGAAAACCATAACAATAACAGCGGTAACTCTAACCAAAATTGATAATGCCTTTTCCGAAACGATAGCCGACTTGCCTAATCAGTCGTCCGACACTATCACCAAACAAACAAAACCATCTGCAAATCATCTTCAATTCGGCGAAAATGAGTCTGCGACAGAAACCCCAACATGTATCCGTAAAGAAATTAAAATCCACCCGAAATCTTCAAATGAATCAAATTATCTTGAGAAACCATCTCAATCAATACCCACCAGGCTGGAAGAACTCAAAGAATCTTATTCTTTATTCGACGAATTACCCTTTACCACAACCGGCGACAACAGCCACGAACCACCGCCGAAAGATAAGTGCGCTTTCCTAATAGCCTCTCAACCAATAGTCGTTCCTCCTCTTTCTGGAGCATGGGTATCGGTCAAACCAAGAAGGAGAAAGTTTCCGAATAATACAGTTCTAACAGAACGCATCATGATAAGCAATCCCGGAAAATCGTTTTTGAGTCCTTCGTCCATACTGGAAATGAAGAAAAACCACGGTTCTGTTTTTGTTCTTAACCCCACGTGTTCCCTTTTACAAATCAACAGAGGTCAAGTTGTCGGGAAAATAATTGACGTGATTGACTCCTCTGATGACCTCCCTATCGAAACTACTATCCCAGAAAACCCGTCCAAGTGTTGCATCTTGACCTTTGAAGAAAATACCAAATTTCCCAAGGAACATCTTGAAAAGATAATGAAAGACATCAAGATTGGAGACTCTTTAAACTCAACAGAGCGAAGCGAGCTCCAAAATCTGATCCACTCCTATCAAGATTGTTTCGCAACTAGCCCAGAAACTCTTGGAAAAACCGTTGTCACTAAACATCACATCGACACTGGTAGTAATGCACCAATACACTCTCAACCGTTTAGGGTGTCCCGAGCCGAACGTGAAATTATCCAAGAACAAGTCGAACATATGATTCGGGGCGGTATAACGCAACCATCTCAGAGCCCATACTCTTCACCAGTCGTACTGGTTAAGCGGAAGAATGGAGAGTGGCGCTTTTGCGTCGATTACAGAAAACTTAATAATATCACAAAGAAAGACGTCTATCCGCTTCCAAGAATAGATGACGTCCTAGATCGTCTTGGTGGCTCTCAATTTTTCACATCACTTGATCTCAAAAGTGGCTACTGGCAAATTGAAATGGCGGAAGAAGATCGAGAGAAAACAGCGTTCATAACACCAGACGGATTGTTTGAATTTAATCGAATGCCTTTTGGGCTCACTAATGCTCCTGCAACATTCCAGCGTCTCGTAGATAAAGTTCTTGGAAGACTTAAGTGGACAATGGCACTTGTATACTTAGATGATATAGTTGTGTACGCGGCAAACTTCAAAGAGCATCAAAGTCGCATAACTTGTGTATTCGAAGCCTTGCGAAACGCGGGTCTCCGTTTAAATCCTGCCAAATGCACTTTCGCAGCGAAAGAAATCACTTACCTAGGGCATGTTGTATTCGCGGAAGGCATACGCCCTGACGAAGAAAAACTTATGGCGGTGAAAGAATACCCGACGCCTAAAAATATACGCAACGTTAGAAGTTTCCTTGGGCTAACTAGTTATTATCGCCGCTACATTTACCAATATTCTAAGATAGCTGCGCCGCTAACGCAACTGCTCCGTAACGGAGAAAAATTTCAATGGTCCACCGAACAAGAAGAATCGTTTCGAAAATTACAAAATTCTTTGCTTACCGCCCCTATACTTGGTCACTTCGATGAAAATGATCCAATAGAAATCCATACAGATGCGAGTGGCGTTGGAATAGGTGCGCTACTCGTCCAAACTAAAGACAAGAAAGAAAGGGTGATCTGCTACGCAAGCAAACGGCTAAATCGATGCCAGGAAAAATATCACTCGAGTGAACTCGAATGTTTAGCCGTATGCTGGTCACTCAAGAAATTCCGCCCGTATATATATGGAAGACCGTTTAAAATAGTTACGGATAATAATGCTATTCAATGGCTCCAAACAAAAAAGGATCTTAATTCAAAACTGACTCGATGGGCTCTAGAACTGCAAGAACTTTGCCAGTTTATGACAATAGAGCATAGGAAGGGAAAAATTCACTCTAACGCTGATGCATTGTCCCGTGCTCCTAGTAACAAGAAGAACGGTGAAATGGACTTGGATGAAATTCCTTTTTGCTTTGCTCCACTTAGCCACAAGGAAATATTCCTTGCCCAAAAATCACTCCCGCAGTTTCGGAAGATTATAGAAGCTCTTGAAGACGAAGAAAATATCCCATTGGCTCAATTACGAAAATCCTGCTCAAAAACCCGCGACTTCTTCATAAAAGATGGGTTATTATACCGAAAGAACCCGTTCACAGAGCGCGGTCGTCCAAACCTCCTCGTAATCCCACCTTCATTAAGGAGAGACCTTCTTCACATGTCACACGATTCAGAGACTTCTGGTCACGTGGGGGTAGATAAAACCCAAGATAAAATTGCCCAAAGATACTGGTGGCCTGGTATGAGAAAAACAATTAAGCAATACGTTGCCTCCTGCACTCATTGTCAACTACGAAAAATACCACCAATGAAGCCAATGGGACTCTTGCAACCGATTCCACCCCCTACAGCGCCATTTCAAGTCATAGGCGTCGATCATCTTGGCCCATTTCCTTTATCGTCCAGCGGAAACAAGCATTTACTAGTCGCCGTGGATCACCTAACAAAGTGGACTGAAGTGAAAGCAGTTCCAACAACGGAATCTAAGTACGTTGTTTCATTCCTTATGGAGAACATTGTTTTACGTCACGGTGCACCACGTAAAATTATCAGCGACAGGGGTACTGCATTCTTATCCCGTCAAACTGAAACGGCTCTAAATAACCTCTCGATAAAACATGGTATAACTGCTAGCTACCATCCTCAGGCGAACGGTTTAGTCGAAAGGGTCAACCGTACCCTAGCGGACATGATTTCGGCGTATGTTGGCAAAGATCACCGAGACTGGGACACCCATGCACCGTTCGCTGCATTCGCTATCAACACCTCCAAGCAAAACACAACAAAACAAACACCTTTTGAATTAGTATACGGACGAATACCTACAATGCCTGAAGATACTCTCTTCCCGGATGCAAATGAAAACGCGTCGAACAACCTTAACCAAAAAGTGGCAAAGATGAGGTCATTGGCGAGAGACGCCATCATCAAAGCCCAAGAACGTCAAAAAGTTGCTTACGACGCTAAACACCGATCCGGTCCAAGTCACGAGCCCGGTGATTTAGTATTCGTTAGAGATTACACTAGGAAGGTTGGCCGATCGGAGAAACTTCTATCTCGCTATAAGGGTCCTTATCAGGTCGTGAGGAAGATTGGAGATACGTCTCTTTTAGTTGAAGATCCACCGGCTTTCCGCACCCAAAGATATCATCGAATATTTCCTGTTCATCTCTCAAATGTGAAATCTTTTATTGGACGTAATTATGATAACCTCGATGACCTACAACGCCCTGGGGATGAATCACTTTTCCTTTTAGCGCCTGAGGACAGTCTCACACTTCAGGATGGCCGAACTTGTAACACGTGACGCATTAATAAAAGCCGTTATACAATCTCGCGCGTCTCGTCGAACGTTTCTTTCTCGCGGATGGATATTATTTTGATTCATCTCACGAGGATCTATCTATTTTAAAAGTTTTTTTTAAATTGTCGCTAAGCCTAACGGAAGGTCCTTTTAATTTTATCTTGTATTATCTGGTAAATAAATATCTTTGCTACTCTCAACTCGGCTACAATATCCAAAGATTTCAATGCCGCTAAATCGGTTTCTTTAAAATCGGGACACGGGGTCAAATAGGATTTTCTGGGCCTTTTTTACTACTCCAAGGTTCCTCCAATTTTCCACCGAGGTGTTGTCTTTTGTTGATTGGAGTTCCTTTCCAGATTTTGAAAGGCAATTAGAGCAAATTAATGTTCCATCATCTGGGCCTTCTGGATCCAAAAGATTAGAGAATGGTGGAAAATGATGTACTTTGATCTGCCAAATGTAAATTAAAATTGTTAACGACTACTTTTCAATTGTCATAATATTTCAGTCAGATACGAAAAAAACTACGACATCATGTAGCGTGCTTACTTCAGCAATTTCTGTCTGGCATTTGCATTTAGTTATATTGAACTTCATATGATAAAATATAATAAAAAAATCCTTTACCTTACAAACGGCGCAATCATGGGCACCATCTCCTCCAGGAGGTCCATCCAGTTCGCATGCAATGCAGGTAGCTTGATTTAAAATGGCTTCATCGTTACATTCACTTGCAAGTATTGGAACCCCTGAATCAATGTCGTTATCAATTGTGGGTTCCATTTCTTCGTCGGATGAAGAGTCTATATATGGTGTACACATATCATTAAGATCTTAGTTGATTTAAATAAGTGCTGAAATTCAAGTCTTACCATTGACTGAAGTTCTTGGACGTTTGTTACAAGCTGCCGAAAGCTTCATCCCTCCATCGATGCACTACATATGTGTTTCCAAATAGTCATCGACCCTCAACGGCAAACTCCCTCTAAACAATCTGTTCTTCAAATCATTGAAACTGCTCTCAACCGGGGCGCTAGTGGGAACGTCTCTCCCAAAACCGAAATGATTGATCACTATTCCCGTCCAACAAGGAATCAAGCGGGAAAGTCTCAAAACATCGTCCACTAGGGCAGGTTCGTACGCAGCATTGTTATCTCCAACGTCATTCTCCTGGGCCAGTTCATCCTTGCAAGAATTGATAATTCTTGAAACCCAACATCTATACGGATTTGTGGCGCTACTCAACTCTTCCGTTTCTGGCGGAGAGTCAATGGGTGCGGTAGTCATTTCTTCCTCGTCACTGGCGTAAGTATGACTTACTTCTCGGTCAATGTTAACTTGCTGACATTTGTCAATACCATGAGATATGACGTTTTGAAGCCACTCTCTACGTTGGGTGCAAAGGGTGGCCTCTTCTGTCAAAAGCGATTTGCCATCGGTAACGCTTAGGCAGATTGTAAATATCGCTTGGAATATTCTATGAAGATCGTCTGTTCTTCGCTAATGCCGCTTGAGCCATCGCTCTTGTGTAGAGTTGTCTGAAAGGACGATTATGCTTTCTAAAGCTGGGAAAGCTCACAATTAATATTATGACATGCGCAATGTCGCATCGAACAAAACAACTGGGTAGTAGTGAATCAACAGTCCATCCTCGGGTCTCTTTAAAAACAATTTTGGCTGTTTTAGACAGATACTCTACAAGAGATGAGCAGTTGGCAAAGGTTTTCACTATGGCTATCAGCAACGCAAGTGACATATCGGAAACGACTTCTTTAGGAGGGCAGTTACCAACATTCCGTAGCCACATAGCCAGCCAAAATTCAATACTGTTGGAATTATGCGATTCAGAGAGCATTTGCGTGGCCGGGTAGATTTCATTTGTTGTGGCATCGTGTACAGCAGCTTCGTATAAGAAAATGTGCCCACTTTGCTCGCCCCAGGGCCGTTCAAATCGCTTAACTAAGCCTCCTGTCGCGTCGATCGAAAGTTTGGCAGTTTTTTTGTGTCGTCTATGGTAATCCCTATATACGTGTATTTGAGAGTCCGACCAGTAGTGAACGTGGAATTTTCCAAAGAGACGTTACGGATAAAGTCGTCGTGTGGTCTCGCTCCCTTCATGGCGTACACTGCCCAAACAGGATCGTCGTCTGCACGTCTGGCTTTTCTTTCCTTACTAGCTGCAGCACGCATACAACTGGGTTTAGGGAGATTTGGTGGCTCCTGGTCCCCTAAATTCATAGTTTCACTCGCTTGTAGAGTACGAATGAGGTTCGCGGACATATTTCGTTCTAGCATCTTTTCGAGAACTGCCCTTTTAGCTATACCAGAGAGGGCCTCTTAGACCCTAGTGGATGATTTGAATGATAATTCCCATCTAGCGTGCAGTGAATTAGAACTCTGGAAGTACCTTCTGGCTCATCGTTTATAGTCCCAGAGAACTTGGCCAGGCAGATCTTACAAAATCCGAAAAATGTGGCGTATGGGGCGCCATGATTTCTAATTTTTGCGCGCTTGAACGAAATGACGCAATGCAGACCAAGCTCTTTAATATGCCCAAAGAAATGATCATAGAGAATATGTGACCAGACACCTAAAATATTATTTTCATTAAAAACACGATATCGGTAATGTTATTGAAAAAGAATCACTTTTAATGAAAAAACCTACATACTGCGGTTTAATTGCTACTCTTATTCCATTATAACACTTCAATTAATGGCAGAGTGAGAACATCCATCAAGTAATAACATTTTATATTTAAGATCCTAACCTATGAAATCTTAGGCGGGTAATGTGTCAAATGTTACTGCTCTGTTGGAGTGCTCGCTCGTGCTATCTCTTTGAAGCGGCCGAATAATAGATAGCAGGAAAGTAAGAACTGTAAAGGAGAGACCGAGTCAGTGGCGGCGGAACGGGTGGGGACATGGGGACATTGTCCCCCTTCAATTAAACCAGGTGGGGACAACCAATATACGTGTCCCTCCCCAAATTGTTCAGTCAATACTCTGATTAATCTCAGAATATAATTGAATTCAAAGAATTATAAGAAAAATCAGTCTATAATCTCAACCTGTTTGGAGTTATCTTACAATACCTTACCAGGCTGAACTTTAGCAAGAAAAAAAAGGCACATAATTCTTCAATTCATAAACTAGGTGACGTTTTTAATTTCTAACAATACTCTTCACTCAGCGTGGTATCAGGTATATTGGTCTTGAGCAACTTGTTTCCAAGTTCTTTAACGAAAAATGTCCCCCCCCCCCCAAAATAAGAACCGTCCGCCGCTACTGGACCGAGTAAAGGTAGAAGTCTAGTAAAACCACAGGTAAATCATGCTGTTTACTTGTGGTAAAACTAATAATCTAATAAACAAATCTCTCGTGGCACTATGATTTCAGTTTATCTTAAAAATTGGCAATATTTTCACTCAATAAATTAAACACATGATCACATGTTTCAATTTAGTTTTCATTAATGTAAACCGCCAAAATATAAATTTATGATAAAAATTTTAAATTGTTTCCGGCATGCCTCTCAAATAGACAGGCCCCAATTTGCAGACCCATCTACAATATTATTTCACGTTTTTAGATCTGCAATGCTCAATAAGCAATGAGCAGACTTATGTGCCCTTCATCGTAGGATGCCAATTAGTGAAACTGAGGAATTCCTAGAAAGTTCTCCCTCCCTTTCTTTCTCCCCGTTACTTTCCTTCTTGATGAAAGCATAAGTTTATAACTTATGTTTTGTAGTTTTTTCGCGATTCATGTTTTACTATTATTTATTTTAAATTGTACCTTTAATAACGATTTATTCAATGCGAAAACCCAAAATTTTCCTCTCTGTACTATAATATTTCACGGAAAAAGTAGTACAGCCAGGAACTGCTCAGAGTCCCTCATTATTATGCAAACGGTTTCTATTGGATGTAATTCAAATTTAGGGGTGAGTTTAAAGACGACACGTGACCCCGAAGTAGCCAATAAAAATTATTACAAAGAATATTTATTTTTGACTGGGTTTTGGCAGTTCATATTCTATGATCGATCTAGCGACAAGGTGTCATCAAGAAATATGTGTAAAACAATAGAAGTGACATACTTATATAAGATAAGTTATAAACTTATGATGAAAGCTATAGGAAAATGTTTAATCTTCCAAGCAATGAAGATAATTTTGCCGGACACTGAACTTACCTTTTGGGAAGACCAGGTACTCTCACTGAGACTTAATTCTCTCGACTTCTCCGCATTTATATACGGACTTTTGAGGAGCCATTCTTGCGTACTCTTGTTTAGTTAGTGTCATTGTAAAGCGTATAGTCTTTGCTGAGGCAGAATAATTGTCTTTGATGAAATCGGCATTATCGTCGTTGGGGCTTTCTTGATCAGACTCAATATCAGATGAATCTGACGAAACATCGTCGGCCCTATCTTCGGCATTTTTTTGAAAACCAAGGCTTTTCCAGCAGTCGTAATAGTTTTTGGAAACGATTGTATAAAACGCGAGCCCCGTTTTTAGTTGATTCAATTCATTAGAAATTTTAAGCCAAATTGGGGCTGTTTTGCCAGTCACAGTTCTACTGCTGATGTGATAAATTGCATCTTTATGCGCGGAGAGCGCATCAATTACTGTCTTAATTTCTTTCTCGCTTGCACGCTTTTTCCCAACCATATTCTAGAAAAGTTGGAAATTAATTATTTGTGCTCATGTATGGCGTTTAGAAGAAACCCCCCCCCCCTATAACTCGTTTTAAAGGCGTTCAAATTGAGTGTGAAGGGAAGTCAATAATAATAATAATAATCTAAGCTTGTTCTAAGGAATTCATATATACACAGATGTATATTAGTTATCTGCCCCATATTAAAAGGTTACGTGGAGGGTATGTAACACATTTTTATAAAGGCTTAACCTTTAAACTACAACTTCTGATTTACTCCTGTCATTAACATTTTTATTTCAAAATAATATTTGAGAATGTGCATTACACCCCTGGCTGGTCAATTAACCCTCGCGAAAAAGTAGAAAGGCTCAAAAACACCTGCAAACTCATTCTCCAACCTCGACTGTTCGACAATACTGACCAGCGACATTAGGGTAGAAACAAAAGAGGTTTACCTCACAAACATCAGAAAAATCACTTTTTGGCCCGAACGAAGAAAGAGGTTCGATCAACATATAATAGATGATAATATAAAATAACTTGTTCCCAACCTTGAAAAAAAGGTACATTTCCCCTTAGAAACTGTTTCTATTTTACGGTTTGCCTTCTTCTAGCTAATCGGGGTTTATTTAGGAAGAATGGAAGATTACACGGACGAGGGCGGAAACGGATGAAAATGGCGGTGTTTGTGGGCTGACGTCAGTGGAAAGTATCAGGTGGTTATGCCCTTGGCTGTTAGGGATCACGTGACACTTTTTACTGACGTCAGCCCTTAAACGCATTTTCTTCCACTTCCTGTTCGTTTGCATAACCTTCCTAAATAAACCGTGTCGCTATTGAGATGTGAAACTCCCACCAATACTTTTCCCTTTAAATGATTCATGCTCAAAGCGAATTGGTTTAGCCTAGAACACATATGATATAAGAACTATAGGTAGGTTCCATGGCGCCATTAGGCTGACACGTAATGCTATCGCGCCATATATGAGCCTAATGGCCGCCTCCTGGCCATTCTTAATACATTTTAATTAAAACTACGATTTACTGAAAGTCCCCGGGTTTCCGCAAAGTTTGGTTTTGCAATCATTGTGGCAATTTGATGTTATAAAACCAAGAATGATCTAACTGTTAAATGTTTTTGCTAATAATGGCCGATACGTTTTCGGAAAGGTTCCCTTAAAAAGAAACAGGGCTAACTACTGATGAAAAATGTGAACGATTTAGTAGGGAACTATACATAGTTTTCACTAAAGGGGGTAAAAGCCGTTCCTCCCAAAGTTGCCAACTATTTGTGAGTGCAAACTGAAGCAGAGAGAAAGGCTAGGAGTTCTGAAATTTGAACTAATCCGTTCTGAAGCTGGGAAACCAAAAACATACGAATTCGATTGTCTTTCACCACATCTTTGGCACCGCGTAACCTCAATTTTCAAAGTAAAGCGCGATCACGAGTATTTTCTTATTCCACGTACGCACCGTTCGTATACATGACGAGAAAAGCAAGCGTTTTTCAAACTGCATATAAAAATTATCTAGATCCCAGCTTGTAATGGTACAATATCATCCTTTTACTCGCAGGTGGCAAAATCGCGTATATTAGTGTCAACACTCAACACGAGGTTGGGGACCTGTTTCAGTATTTGTATAAATAAAAGAAAAATTCTTTACTAGTTTAACTTGTCAGCGCTCAAAAACTGAGACTACCTATCTCTAAGCAAACAATAGATGGTATTATAAAATAACCATTGAAATTGCTAAAAGAGCCGTTAAAAACCACCTGCATTAAGGGGAGATGTTCCCGTTTTTCAAGGTTGGATCAAAGTATAGGATTTTCTATACTTTTACCAACCTGGAAACTAACAAAAAGAGCCGTTAAGAAGCACCCCCTTTAATGGGAGATGTTGCTGTTTTTCAAGGGTGGGACGAAGGAAACTTTAATGATAATAACTGTTCATAGAGAAAGCGGAAAAAATAGGTTTATACAAGCTGCCAAATTAAGGTGAACTACGGAGAGGTCAACCAGCATATGGCCTTCAAACGTGATAGTCAGCACGCCTAAAACGAGGCTCTCAATATCTCTATAAATGTATATATAGAGTTAACGGATAGCGTAGGATTGTACGCGCTGCAAACTTCGGTTGGCTACCTAGAATTGAAAGGCTATTGTAAACTAGCACCCCCCTCGCTTAGAAAATAGTAGGAATTTTCGCTGATCACGTGGACGGAAGGGGAAAAACTGAAAGAACGACCTTGTGCGATTTTTTTCCTCGCGCTTTAAGGACTGATGTGAGGAGAACAATATTTTGTATTCTAGAAGGCTAGCGAATTCTTGTCCTGTATATAAACGGTTTGTGCTTATACAGACTTTGCTAGTATAATTTTCACCAAATAGCAAAAACACACAAGGACGAATAGAGCTTAGCAATCGAACAGTTAAAAATCGCATCGTGTGAAGAAGGCTTTAGGCGTGCTAACTATCAAGTTTCAAGGCATATACTGGTTGACTCTCCGTAGTTCACCTTAATTTGGCAGCGCGTATAAATCTACTCTTTACGCTATCACTATGAATTGTATGTTTAGAGATATAGGTAGTCTCATTTTTCGAGCGCTGTCAATTTATACTAGAGAAGAATTTCACTTTTTTTTATAAAAAGTACTTGAAAGAGGGTCCCCAACCTGGGGTTGATAAAATACGCGATTTTGCCTCCTGCGAGTAACAGGTTCACCTTGTACCATTACAAACTGGGCTCTAGTGCGATATTTGTATGTACTAGAAATACGCTTGCTTTACATGAACGGTACGTGGTCCAGCTTACTTTATAATGAAGCATAATACTCGACATTTTCCAGAAACCCTTATTTTTAAAGCCCTGAACATTTTGAAATATTAGTCATGCTCCTCCAATTAAAATTTGAATAATTATGGAGTGAGTATTTAGCAAATTAAAATACTTAAAATTTCTGGTGGAGCATAATGAGGCCAAAATAATGGGCATTTCGGTTTTTCGCTACGCCAAAGTTTGGTGGGGCTGAACGTTATTTTGGCCCCGCCACTAAAAAGTTAAATAATTATGGAGTGAGTATGGAGCAAATTAAAATACTTTTAACTTCTGGTGGAGCAAAATGAGGCCAAAATAATGGGCATTTCGGTTTTTCGCTACGCCGAAGTTTGGGGGGCTGAACGTTATTTTGGCCCCGCCAATTAAAAGTTAAATAATTATTAAATGAGAATGGAGCAAATTAAAATACTTATAATTTCTGGTGGAGCAAAATGAGGCCAAAATAATGGGCATTTCGGTTTTTCGCTACGCCGAAGTTTGGGGGGCTGAACGTTATTTTGGCCCCGCCAATTAAAAGTTAAATAATTATTAAATGAGAATGGAGCAAATTAAAATAATTAAAATTTCTGGTGGAGCAAAATGAGTCCAAAATAATGGGCATTTCGGTTTTTCGCTACGCCAAAGTTTGGGGGGGCTGAACGTTATTTTGGCCCCACCAATCAAAAGTTAAATAATTATTAAATGAGAATGGAGCAAATTAAAATAATTAAAATTTCTGGTGGAGCAAAAAGAGGCCAACATAATGGGCATTTCGGTTTTTCGCTACGCCGAAGTTTGGGGGGGCTGACCGTTATTTTGGCCCCGCCAATTAAAAGTATTAATGGTGCAAATATGTTCGATAAGTGGAAACAACGGAGCATTATATAAACTTAATGAATACCGAATTTCGCGTTAATAGTGGCAAGTGGGGGGCAAATTGTTACTTTGGCCCCCGAATTAAATCGTAATTAACTCACTAACGCGTATGGCGCAAATTAGTATAATGGGTGGAATTATTAGAGCATTACAGCGAGAAACTCTATTTAAAATTTGATGGGGGTCAGTGGACTGTGGGGGCAAACGTTAACTTGCCCCCCCCCCCGACTATTATTTAATTATCTCTGTTCAGGGGGGAGAGCAAAATTGGGTTTTTGTGGTGCATAATAGAGCAATAGGGAGTCAATCGGATGGGCCGGTCACGAGGGGCTTTTAGCACGGTGGGGGGGGGGGGCGAAATGTTATCTTGCCCCCCCCCCAATTAAAATCAAATGAACGACTTAACGGCGGCGGAGCGAATTTTAATATTAACGGAGCATTGTGGAGCAAAAAGGGAGCAAATTGGCTGGCTATGCAAATTTGGATTTTAGCGGAAGGCGGGGCCAAGTTGACGGAGCCAAGCGTTCACCCGTCGGACAAAGTATTAAATATCTATATTGCCTTTAGACGCTCCCTTTTGTCTAATATTAATTTTCTTCTCCCATCCTGGTGGCAAAGAATATTTTTCGGGTCGTCTCTGAGCTTAAGCTAAGTCAGCTTGATCTTGATTATCTGATACTTCTTGACTATATGACTCATCCAGATTGTCTGACGCTTCTTGAACCTCGGAAGAACTGTCCAGCCTAATATCTCGTTCGTTATCTGAAAGACTACTGTCTTGACTATCGTGACTATCTGATTCTTCAGATTTCTGATTTCTTCCCCGTATTACTGTCTTTCTTGGGGATACCAACTCATCTTCGCTAGGCCAAATATACAAGACTTGCTCATCCCGCTTTTGTGGCGAGGATATTTCTTCACTTCCCAGTCGGTCCTCGTTAAATGTGACGTGTTTCGTGTCGATAATCCTCCTCGTATCTGGGCACCATATGCAATATCCTTTGGTTCATCAGTTTTGATTGTTAAGGGGGTGCTCCGTAAACTAGTACACTACACCCCCGCCAATCCGTGCGACTGCATTATTTGTCCACTTAAGTGCCGCACGCGAAACCACGCCCGGAACGGGAAGCAAGGCCAAAGAGCGGGAACCGAAGAACCCCAGACCAGTGCTCCCGCACACACGTGGTGAGGCTAAGGTAGCAGAAGGAAAGGTATATGGCTTGGCGACCAGAACCCACACAGCAGTGCCATAAGGCCCCAGTAATGTATCCGTAGCCCAAGAAGACCGACTCAAAGGCAGAGGGAGCTGCCGGGGGTAAGCTCGGCACCCGCGAGTAGGCCGTGTTCCAATTCGCGGAACTAGGACGGATCCTAGAACTCGGGCCCCCCCACCACGACAAGGATGGAACACTACCCCCACCCTGCGCACGGACAGGTGGGGGAGGGGGAATATCCTTTGGTTGAGGAGGCGTAGCCAATAAGTATGCCAAGCTTGGCTCTTGATTGCAGTTTATTTCGACGATGTGGCTTCGGAATATATACGTACGCCACGCATCCAAACCTTCTTAACTGACAACTACTGGTTTTTTGTCCAATTCAAAGTTCTGCAGTAACTTTATCGTCGAGTTTTGAATGACTAATACGGTTCTTAAATTAAACTGCTGTTCTGATGATATCGGCCCATAAGTATAAGTAATTTTGCCGCGTTAATCAAGGTACGGGCTATGTCAACTAGAGTTCGGTTAACACGCTCAGCAACTCCGTTCATAGAAGGCGAGTAGATGTTCCTTCGTTCGTGTTTGATTCCAGCCTCCGCGCAATATTTTGTAAATTCCCTGGAACAATACTCCATGCCATTATCGGTACTGCCCTAATAACTCTCCCTGTTTGGCGTTCGACTTGCTTTCGATATGTGTCAAAACACGATAATACTTCGTCTTTCTTCGCAATTATGAATATTCTTGTATAACGACTAAAGTCATCGATAAAGGATACGTAATAGAGTTCTTTTCCAATCGCCGCTACAGGTGACGGTCTCCAAACGTCAAAATGTATGAAGTCTATGACGTTTTGACTTTTTACTGCCGGTAACTTCTGATGATTTTGTTGCGTGCTTTTGCCCTACTTGCAAGTTGTACAAGTTTCCAAGCTTCCTTTCGTAGTCTGGAGTCCGACCAAAAGTTCGTTATTCGACATGTATTTTAAATCATTTACGTTAGTGTGGCCTAGTCTACGATGCCATAACACCAGGTTTTCGACATCTCTTTTACTTGCGGCTTCTGTTGATTTACCTTTTAAGGTTTCTTCACGTGCTGATTTGGGTATGGCTGGATACGATTCGATTGAATATTTTCGTTCTGGAATTTCAACACCAGGTTAATTACTTTCGCGTTGACTTTATAATGTAGTCCCTGAAGTCTTGCTTGAAACGCTAATTTCCCGTTAAAGGTTTGATTGTGAAAGATACCTTTGTATCCCACTAGGTCCATTAGACGAACTGATATCAAGTTCTTTCTCATATTCGGTGTATATATAACATTTTGTAGAAGAAACTTCATAGTAGACTTCTCGGATATGATTTCCAGCCATACGTTGCCGCTACCTTCAGCCTTCGTTTGTCCTTCGCCAATCGCTACATTTCTTGATACTGGTTTGAAGTCGTGAAACCAATCCCGTTGAGTGCAAAAATTGTGCGTTGAACCTGAATCGATGATCGATTGATTTTCTACCGTCACAGCGTAACTTGCCGATGCGAATAAAGCTCCATAATTATCTTCTTGGTCTTTGCAGGTTGAGGTAGTGAGTACTGTTTCTGTCCGCTTCTACATGCGGCGCTACGATGTTCCTTTTTCCCGCAGTAGAAACAGGTTCCCGAAAACGAGTTTCGCTGATTTGTTATGGACTGATGTGTCGCTCCTTTCATTTCTATTGAACGAGTTTTGCCTTTGTCTTGAACTGAGAATGTGTCGCCTGGATACTCTACTCGTTCCCGCATCGTTTGTCTTCCGTATTCAGCCAATAATAGTTTCTTTATATTCTCTGGTTTAAAATCCCCATCAGGTAATTGATAAATATTTAACACCAGTGATTCGTATGACGAAGATAAAGAGTCTATTAATTGGTACGCCATTTCATTATCATCAACTATCTTCCCCGCATTCTCTAATTGACGTCTCATGCTGGATAATCTACCAATGAATGAGGGCATTGATTCTCCAGGTTGATAGGTTGCAGTATAAAATTGTCTTCTCAAAACAGCTATACGTTCCCTTCATTTCGGTTCGAAGATCAATTGTAACTTTTCCAGGCACCGGATGCAGTATTAGCTCCCTCAATTATATTTCTTAAATCTTCGCTGATTCCCATTACTATTATTGAAAAAGCTCTGGACTTACTCAATTTATAACGTTGGATTTCAACGGGTGATGCATTATCTCTGCTTGGTTCAGACTCCAGTTCCATAACGATTTCCCACAATCCACGATCACGAAGAACCATTTCTATTCAGTTCTAGTTTAGCAACATGCCCAAGTGAAAACACTGATCCTTCTGCCATCGCGTCGATCACGTTGACAGTTGATTTACAATTTGTTTAAAATAAATCGTTTAATCCATGGCGTTACCACGCTCTGCTACAAAATTGTTGTGTATTTAACAAAAATGAAGAAAAATTTAGAAAACGAAATTATTTATTAGTTTAACATTATTGAAATCAACTGGCTTCTACCAGGGAGAAAAACAGACTGACTAAACTCCAATATTGTTGCAACAAAGGATACCTTGGTTACATTAAAAATAGTTCAATACAGATAAGGTCTGAACCTTGAACTTTAGCCTATTAGCTAATTATGTTTTTTTTATTTATTTATGACAAATTATTATATCTCTACAAACCTCAAGAAGAGTCGAGCATGAAAAAGGGGAAAGATGCCTTCTACGCCTCAGGCATATACCACTACGGCTTATGAAGACTGGATAGTTGACTCGGGAGCAGCGAGACATTTCTGCAATCAACGTGAGTGGTTTTTCACATTTCACAAGTGCCAAGCTAACGCAACGGTCAGAGAAGGTACATCTCGAGTCGAAGGAAGAGGAGATTTATGGATTCGTATGAATGATAGCAAGCAAAACGTATTCATGTTGTGAGACGTAATCTATACACCAGGAATGGGTCGTAATTTAATCTCCGAACGCTTACTCGATCAAACTGGATACTCTGGACGTAGAGAGAAATCAAAATATACAGCATATTATCCCGGCTCCGTTAACAAAAGAGAACTTTTATCAAGTAGACTTGCTAGTACTAATCGACGGTCCAGAAGATGAAAATTCAACGAAATCAGAGGCGTATACAACGAAGGCTAAAGCGAGCAAAGAATTAAAAACCTGCCATTACCGTCTCGGGCATTTAAACGAAAATGAACTAAAATACAAGATGTTTTGTGGCATGCAACCATTAACTGGAACGCTAGATGATTGTCAAACGTGTCAATTATCTAAAAGTACCAAGCAAGGTCATAAGAAGATTAACGACATACGAAGTAAAGAAGTTCTAGAACTAATTCACGCAGACGTCTGGGGGCCAGCCAAAATAGCCTTGGTTGGAGCCCGATACTTCGTAACTTTCACAGATGACAAGAGCCGTTATTTGACCGCTTACCCAATCGCTAAGAAAAGCGATGTTTTTGGATGCTTCATGCAGTACAAGGAATTCAATGAAAAACAAATAGGGCAAAGTATCAAGACACTATGTACGGACAATGGTCTGGAGTTTTGCTCAAAACAGTTTGACTTTTCCAAGAAAGGAATTAAACACGAAAAAACGAACACGTATTCTCCTTCAATGAATGGAGTGGCTGAAAGAATCAACCGGACACTACTTAATATGGTACGAGCCTTCATGGAAGATTCTGAATTACCAATGAAACTTTGGGCAGAATTAATTGTAGCAGCAACGTTCATTAAAAATCGTACCAGACACGCAAAACTCGGAAATCAAGTACCACTCGAAATTTGGATGGGCCGAAAACCAAGTGCGAAACATTTACGCCGAATCGGTTGCCTAGCATACGTACATATACCATCGCAACAAAGACAAAGCAAAACTTGGAATCGTAGTAGGATATGCAAAAGATACTAAAGGCCATAGGATTTGGGTTCCAGAAGAAAGTAAAGTAATTGAAAGCCAATATGTAAGATTCAACGAAGACAAGATAGGAATGAAACATATCCGTAACGCACTTCAAGACCCAGAAACTTTTATATGGATGATGATGATGATGATATAGTAGAAGAACCTTCGACACAAGAGTTAAACACCAAACCGCAGAGGAAGAAATCTAGCGACGACCATCTTCAACTAGATTTATCTATAGAAGATGAGGAAAACAGTACAGAGTCAATTGACTCATCAAGCGAAGAAGATAAAGAAGTTTTTACTGATGCTTCGTCCAGTGATTTTTCCAACTCTGATTCTAATGTGGAAGAACCAGTAGCGGAACAGAAAACTGACCATCTACCTGTCGGATGGAAAAGAGAGGTCGTCGCAAGGCAAGAGGGGAGGTCAAGGGGTCAAATGGATGTTTATTATTACATAATAACGGAAAGAGAATATTTTCAAAACCCGAAATGGAAGAATATCTAAAGAAAAATAAACTACAACCGAACCCAGATCTATTCAAGTTTTCAAGAAAAGCCTCAGCCGCAAAGATCGCTGCATTCTTAGCCGCAGAAGAAAAACCACCCATAACGGAAGCTGAAGAAAACTTCGATGTATATTGTTGCGATATTGATATACCGAAAACGTACCAAGAAGCGACAAAATCTAAACAGGCAATGCAATGGCAAGAGGCGATGAAAGATGAGGTTCAAACTCTTGAAGAACGAGAAGTTATGACACTGGTAAAGAAACACCAAAATAAAACCATTACTGGATGTCGCTGGATTTATACTGTGAAAACAGACGCTGAATGAAGAATAACGCGCTATCGAGCACGTCTAGTGGCAAAGGGCTATGACCGAATTGAAGGGGTAGATTACGAGAAAACCTTCGCACCAGTAATTAACTTAAGCATTATAAGACTTTGTATCATACTTTTTGTGAATATATTAGAATGGACCCACTGTTACATGGATGTGAAGAACGCCTATCCCTATGGTGATTTAGAGACAGAAGTCCTTATGACACAAATACCAGGATTTGAACTCGCGAATTAAGATTACTGCTTATGATTGAGAAAATACTTATACGGCTTACCACAAAGTGGACGACAGTGGTTTATAGAATTAGACAAGAGTTTTAAAAACCTGGAATTCTCGAAACTAAAAGGGACAAACTGTGTATACTATATACCGAAGAAAGCCATAGTCCTTGTATACGTTGACGATCTGGTTGTTCTAACACGAACGAATAATTTAATGGATGTGATATATAAAAGAATCTCTCAACGTTTCGACATAAAACGACTTCGGCCAATACGAAAATTCTGAGTATTGAATTCAAATTCAAGAAGGATGGCTCATTGAAAATGCACCAAATAAGCTACATACAGAATGCGGTACAACATTATCAAGAAACGATAGTCCAACAGAAGATATTGAAATAGAACGGATGAAATCATTTCCGTATAGATCGTTAATAGAAAGTTTACTTTTCGTAGCACAGCGAACCATACCGGATATTCTTTTTCATGTAATCGCGTTTTCCCAGTTTAACAATAATCCCGGATATAATCAATGGTGCAGATTATGCCAACTTGCAAGATTCGTGCTATCAACATCAAAACAAGGACTAACTTATAAGAGAGGAGATAACACTACTATATCGATATACAGCGACAGTGATTGGGGATCAGATCGTGACACGCGTAAATCTAATAGTATGTAGTATGCCTAGGATCGTCACAAGTGAATTGGAGATCGATTAAACAAAAATCCGTATCGCTATCAACAATGGAGGCTGAATACGTCGCATTATCCGAAGCAACAAAGGAACTCTTATGGTTACTACCAATAATTGAAGAACTTGAACTTTTCGATGTAACGTTTAACAAACCGATAATTTATTGTGATAACCAATCAGCTATATTCTATTCGAAGAACTGTGTTGAAAATCAAAGATCGAAACACATTGATAGTGGATTTCATATGGTTAGAGACAATTTAGAAAAACAATACTTTGATTTAAAATTAGTTAAATCTAGTGATAATGAAATCATTTCCGTATAGATCGTTAATAGAAAGTTTACTTTTCGTAGCACAGCGAACCATACCGGATATTCTTTTTCATGTAATCGCGTTTTCCCAGTTTAACAATAATCCCGGATATAATCATTGGTGCAGATTATGCCAACTTGCAAGATTCGTGCTATCAACATCAAAACAAGGACTAACTTATAAGAGAGGAGATAACACTACTATATCGATATACAGCGACAGTGATTGGGGATCAGATCGTGACACGCGTAAATCTAATAGTATGTAGTATGCCTAGGATCGTCACAAGTGAATTGGAGATCGATTAAACAAAAATCCGTATCGCTATCAACAATGGAGGCTGAATACGTCGTATTATCCGAAGCAACAAAGGAACTCTTATGGTTACTACCAATAATTGAAGAACTTGAACTTTTCGATGTAACGTTTAACAAACCGATAATTTATTGTGATAACCAATCAGCTATATTCTATTCGAAGAACTGTGTTGAAAATCAAAGATCGAAACACATTGATAGTGGATTTCATATGGTTAGAGACAATTTAGAAAAACAATACTTTGATTTAAAATTAGTTAAATCTAGTGATAATATAGCTGACATTCTAACAAAAGTGTTAAACAAAAATAGTTTCTTGAATTGCGTTAAATCGCTTAGAATAATGTGATAATGAATATTAATACTAATATATGTTGTAATGAATTGTATAGTGTCAAAGAGGGGGAGAATGTGAACCTTGACACATGAGGATTAGAGATCACCACTAGGGGGATCTTAGTATCATAGTATTTGGGGCGTTTGCTAGGAAAATATAGAACTCTCACATAGCATCTTAAGATGTCCACCAATTCTCTTCTCTCCCTGCTATGGCATAGTTAACCTCAAACTTTTGTAGATCGTTTTTATAAATTAAACTAATGAGTTCTTTATAAATTAATTTATTTATTAAACCACATAACAAGAAATACAAAGGGGAAAAACATTTCGCGGCCTTCTTTAGAAGAGACAGTCTCCAGGCGAGAGTCGACGAAAAAAGAATAACAGCTGCGAAGCGAAACACGCACAAAAATTAAACGGGAACTATTTTTAAGTTCACACCAATTAACCATTAAGTTAATTCCTCTTCAGATCAGGCGCGCACACACACTAATCCAAATTTCACAAAAAACTGGCAACAAAAAAACTTAGTGTTAAAAAAAATTAATCCTGAAATAACTGTTCGTATCGGCGGTGGCTCCAATTGTAACTGTACGCTTAACTATTTAACAATATAAAGTCAGTTTACTAGTTTCAAAAGGTACTTTAATAATAACAGGAACATTTTATACAGCTCTAAGCGTTTATTGTAGAACTGGTATCCTGGGCGTCGTCTGGGAATTTGCCTCGAGGCTAGGTTGAAGCCTTCCTTTGGGTAAATCCATGTGAATTCGACTTGAGGAAAAAGGGCCTAATTTCAACCATTATTTTTCTCAGGATATATAAGCGT
The DNA here is from genome assembly GCA_963920705.1 of Odiellus spinosus. Taxonomy (NCBI): domain Eukaryota; kingdom Metazoa; phylum Arthropoda; class Arachnida; order Opiliones; family Phalangiidae; genus Odiellus; species Odiellus spinosus. Next base: position 9,823,438 of record OY987225.1, on the reverse strand, counting down.
AAGAAACTGATATTTACCAAGTTCCAGATTCCAGAAAAAATAATTTCTCAAGTTATAATTTTTTAAATTTTTTTGCATAAATTTGGATTTTAAATTTTCAAATTGGGTTTTCTCTAATATCTTCAGAATTAATAGCCTTAAATTAATAAAAAATTCATATTTTAGACGAAAGAATGGTGCTGAATACGAATTTGATGACGAAAACACTGGGAAAAAATTACCGAACGAGATAGTTTCAATTTTTGGGGGTCTCACAGCGGCCAAATTGGAGACTTGAGCGTAACCTTCAAAAATTCTGACAATTTAATATTTTTGGCCCAACAGGCTATCTACTTTGAACTATGAACGGGATCAATGAGAAACAATTTTAAAGCACAATAATATTTTTTTTTATTTTCAAAAATATACTATATTATTTATGTTGAATTTCTTAAAAACATATTTCATGTCATTCAAACATTTGTTTTTTGAACTGGTACTTCTTCCCATTTGATGTTTTTTGGCAATCAACTCTAAATTCGTAATTAAGGCATAGAAAAGGGGCTCAATCCTAATTTGAAGCCTAAAACCCTGGTCAAGAAACACTGAGACAGATAAATAAATTAGGGAAGGGTGGGGTTGTTTTCATATGATAAACTATTTTTTGGATCATCCAGTCTCATTTATCCCATTTATAATTTGAAGTAGATAGACTGTTGGGCCAAAAATATTAAATTTTCAGAATTTTCGAGGTCTCAAATTTGGCCCGACCCCACCCAATTCCTAAATTTATTAATCTGTCTTAGCTAGGGTTTTAGGTTTCAAATTAGGATTGAGCCCCTTTTCTATGCCTTAATTACGAATTTAGCGAAGATTGCCCATAATCATCAAATAGGAAGCAGTACCAGTTCAAAAAACATGTTTGAATGACGTGAAATATTTTTTTAAGAAATTGAACATAAATAATATACTATAATTTTGAAAAATAAAAAAAAAAATTGCACTTTAAAACTGTTTCTCATTGATCCCGTTTCTAAATAAAAGTAGATAGCCTGTTGGGCCAAAAATAATAAATTTTTTGAAGGTGACGCTCAAGTCTCAAATTTGGCCCCTATGAGACCCCCAAAAATTGAAATTATCTCGTTCTGTAATTTTATCCCATTGTTTTTGTCATCAATTTCATATTAGGCACCATTTTTTCGTCTGTAATATGAATTTTTATTAATTTAAGGCTATTAATTCTAAAGATATTAGAGAAAACCCAATTTGAGAATTTAAAATCTAAATTTATGCAAAATAATTTTAAAAATTATAACTCGAGAAATATTTTTTTTGGAGTTTGAAACTTGGTATATCCGCTTATATATCCTGAGAAAAATATTAGTTGAAATTTAAAATTATGCCTTTGTTCATCAAGACGAACTCACGTGGATTGACCCCTTTTACTCTAGGTTGTCACGTGGTCTCACAGGGTCGAGCAGCTAGGCTAGATGGAGGCCCTTGGGGAAGATGCAGCACCTTGGGGTAGATGCAGGAACCAATGTTGGAAATAAGCCTTTATCCCCATGCCTAGGGATCCCTTTAACATCCCCGTTACAATATGATCGGGTAAAGTTCGACTAGTGGATGTGACTCGAGTTGGCCCTTAATCAATTGCGTAAGATCTATGGTAGAGTCTTGTAAGTTTCTGGTAGCTAGTGACAGATGATTGGCTAGCATAACGCAATTAAAGTCACCGAGTAATACGATTTCATTGTTATTTTTTTGTTAAAACGTCCAGGACTTGTTTAAGTGAGTCTATATTTTGGCAATCGTTATTGGCGCTCCTGTAGAAACAACCAAAGAACAGTTTCGGACTGATTATAAAAGTTAATTCTATCTAGACTGAATCTTTGCTGTGGGTATCAAATACTGTTATTGGTAAGGATAAACGAAAATAAATCACAACGCCTCCGCTTCTGTCTAAGTAGGTTCAATCTTTCCTTATTAGATTATAATCCGAAATTTCCACCAATGAGTCTGGAATTGTCTCGTTTTATCATATCTCTGATTCACATAATATTAGACATCAATAGGAGTTGGATATCAAAATGATTCGGTAACAAACTTCTTGCATTTACATGTCCAATTTTAACCCTTTAAGTAAGGTTGGTCTAGGTGAGCTCGATTTTTGGTTTAGTTGTCATACTTCATTATGATCCAGATTCCCTTTATTCACTTTGTCTGCTCTCATCGAACTCCCCTTTCTGCGTATGATCAGGGGGTTGGGCCAGTTGGTCAAATCTTGTATTATTTTATCGTATTTATGACCACATTCAATAATGAAATGGGTTTTCGAAAAATCTCTGTTATCCGAGGGATATACCTTGGCACCCGTAAAGTTCTTCTACTGTTCAATGATACATTCTATATTTATGCTTGCGTAATTGTATAGTATATAACTTGCTATAGGAGCATTTACCAAATTAGTGCTGTTGTCTCTTCTTTCGTGCCTAAGATTTTTGTGGAGATTTTATCTTCTTGGTTGCTAACTGGCCAAATATCAAATTTTCGTACATTGCCAGACTCACTAAGAGAGCGAATAATATAACATTTATAGGTTGCCGTGGGTGGTTTAGACTCGAGTGATCGACATATTTCCAATATAGATAATTAATTTCCAATTAAATAGTCATGTACTTGCTCCTCAGTCGAGTTTGTCGAGCAATTTCCTATTGAATAATCTTCAAATTTTGCAGAGAACTTAAGTTTACAATCTCATATTTTATCAACCAGCAATTTTCCAACTGCCTCTATTTATCACTGGCAGGGGGCTTTCTGGTATCATCCCGGAGATTTTCTCTAATGTAATTTCCAGATGAGGGTTTAGACTTCATCTTGGTCATATTCTGCTGTTTTTTTGCAAATAAGACTTCTTAGAATTGGAACTCATGTGAGAATCTGAAGGAACTACTGGAATTTGTCGAAAAAGGTTATGGGCATTAGCAAAGATTCCTTTGATTAAGTCTACTTCGCCTGTAACAAAGTCATCTCGAGCACTACCCTTACGGAAAAAAGTTAGTCTGATCTGAAAAGGTCTTCAAGGACAATACAAAAGTCTTGGGGAAGTCATTAAGACTTGACACAATGGAAGACTTCCCCAGGACCTATTAAGACTGCATAAGACACCCGAAAGACTTCCCAAGACCAACTTTTTTTGGTAAGGTTAGTGAAAATAACTGACTGTTGATACTTATTACGAATCTAAAGCCGCTATTTAATTCGCAATATTTTTGTTTTCTATGTCTCGAGCCCTATTGGCGTCCGCGATCGCATAAATGTAACGCGTTCTGCTTTAGTTGCATGCGAGACCAGATATGCGGAGGCGAAAAAATTATCTGCGTCAAGTGTTCTAGAACGTTTAACGGTAGAGAGTGTTTCGATAGTCATCTAAACAAAATAGGGTCAAAAAAGTCTCTTTGCGAGCGATTATTTACATGTAAGGAATGTTTCAAAACAATAGATCACAACAGACGTCGAGAAAAGCATACGTGCGGGGAAATGTATTGTCCAGTGTGTAAAAAATACGTACCATCGAGTCATTTATGTTACGTACAAATTATTAAACCTATAAATGTATATAAATAGTATTATTTGGTCTTAAAAAGGTCCATTTTTGTTTTTTCGTAATAAAAAGAGTTGAATTTAAATTTTGGTGTGTTTACTGTTAGTTTGGCTTTCTTACATTACGAGGAGGGTAATAACCTCTCTCTGTTACGGGCGCACGTTGGGTTAAGCGAGAATAAAAGAGCTTGACCGAGAGAGAGAGAGAGAGCGAGAGAGTTAGCGCGATGTTGCTAGTGGGGGCTACGGGAGCCTTTACGTTATTCTACGATATCTGCGCGGTCCGAGATCGTTTTAGCGAGAGAGCGTGCGAAGGGACGGATATACAATTCGATCCTTGCTCTCGAGAGTATATATTAGAAAAAAAAACAGATACTTTATTCGTCCTCCAGTTGCTATATTAATATTTTAAATTCTATAATTTAAAGGGTAATATTTTAAAGGCTTATTCTTAGGTACAATCTTATTCAATCTTGGTAAAGTTCGGTAGTATTAAATTAAGTGTATTGGTATGTTCTACACTAATCGCAAGGCGAGATACAGTGTTATTATAGGACGTATAGACAAAAAATTGATCAAAATGTACTTTTTTTTAAGTTTTTAAATTTTAATTAATATCATATATATAAAATTAATACAATATATACGTAATATACACTATTTACACTATAAACAATTCATACAATTAATAAAAAATATACAATATACACACTATTTACAATTAATACAATATTTACAATATATACATTTTTTTAAAAGAAAAAAAGGGATCAAGGGACGCACAAAGCAAGTCTCTCGTAAATGAGACTAAACATGTGCGCGTCCCTTGCCGAGATTACAGGAAGAAGGTAATGATGAAGGATCCTGTAATCCCGCATCTGCGCCAGGTTTTCACGAAGTCTAAAAAACAAAAGAAAAAACATAGCTCTTAGTAAAAACAAATAATAATAATAATAATAATAATAATAAATATTATAATGGCAAATATACAGAAGCGAGCGGCAATCTAACTCCCAGAGACTGTAAAAAAAGCGAAAATCGGTAAATATATATTTGGGGGTATTTTTTTTTAATAATATATTTGGAAAAAAATTCTTACCGGTCACCAATGAACACTGTACACTGCCGTATGGCAGCAGTGACACATCTCTCAAATTCCCGCACGTACTCTACTTCGTACCGGCACAGAGCCCAAAAAAAACTTCGCCAAGACGGGCTAGTAGGCTTTTATAAAAAGATTAATAATATTAAAAGCTTGATTTTATAATACGGATTTTATGTAATGTAATGAAACATACATGGTGGACTGGCAGTCGGGCCTAATATACCCGCGTGGCGCCATAACCGTCCACGGCGTCTCTTCATTGACGCCGTGCGCATGGCCCACCACGCGCGGTAGCGGCTCCACTATTGGATGCTCCAACAGTTGGGCGATCGCCATCGCCTCCTCCTCCATAGCCTAGGGCTGCGGCTCCTCCATCGGCTGCCCCTCCTCCTCTATATCGTACACCGGCCACTCCGGTTCGGGTGCTACCAAGTTGTGATAATGCGGTGCTGGTGCCACCCAAACCGGAGGCTCGGCGTCGGGTGCTGGGGAGGCGATTGGGGAAGCGGGACCGAAAGCGTCGGCCCAAACCTGAGCAGGGAATATGGCCCCGTCGCCGGAGTCCGCCTCGTCCATCACGAAGCGGCCGAACTGCGGTCCGGGCGACGGGGTCCTCGAACTCAACGAGCTCGACGACGGCCACGAGAATCGACTTATCTCGCTCGCCGCCGAGCTCTCGCTCCCCGAGGGGCTCTCGGGGGAGTACCCCTCCGCCATCGGGCGCGTCGACAAGGGTCTAGCGCCGTTGTTACTTCGCGGGAAAAAATATTTAAAATTTTTCAAAAAGTTGTTAGAAAAGAAGCTAAGTCTTATTAAATGTACTCACGTCAAATCTACGCGATCCATGATCCTAAGTTTTTTAAATTTTAAAATATCTTTTCCTCTACAAGAAGCTCAAGTGCTGAAGCGATAATGGTACTGAGCGTAAAGTTGAATTTCGTTTTTATGCCAAAAGACGATGGGGGGCTGCACTAGATGTCCAGCCTTATTCGGACTCCTCTGTTTTTTTACGGGGGGGGGGGGTTGGGAACACAAACGGAGATGGTTTAAAATACTTTTACCCCCTTTGCACCTGAATTATTTTTGGGGTCAAAAAGAACTTTTGCCATGTATAGAAGCTCCCACAATTCGTGGCTATCGTCGGTGGTCCCAGTCTCCGGACGCCCACGTCATCTCACCAAGGACTAAGCGTCATCCCTCAATCTCCATTGTCTTATTCCGCGATCCATTGTAGGTCAAAGCGACTAAAAAACTGCGCCCAACCCTTGATCCTAAACAGCCTGGTTCGACGGTGTCAAGCGAATACTTTGTCAAAGACACGTTCTTTGACTTCAAGCTCTCTTTCATTTTACTCTTCTTCCAGTCACCTGCAATCTTAAAATTTCAAACTCTAGTTTCGTCTCTCGGGGGAGGGGTCCCAGAAAAAACCAATGCCTTCAACTTTTTTCCCAGCTCTTTTTTGGCGCGAAAAATATTTTTGGCGGGAAAATGTTCCCGCCAAAAAAAACCCGCGATGGTTAGATCTCGCAACCGCGACGCGCACGTGAAGTTACGCGAAAATTAGCCTCGCGATAGTAGCAGCGCGTAGCTTATCACGCGCTACTTTAACGCGATCTATAAATAAGTTTTTATCCGTCGTATTAGTCATTAGTACTTTGGCCACGGAACTTGTAACATGCTTCCTTTTAAACACCCATCAGGCACATTAATAGTGGGGAGTTCTGGATGCGGAAAACAGAACTCTGTTGTCGTATAATTAAAGAAAGAGCGTTATTATACGAGCCATCAATAGATGAAGTAGTTTGGTATTATAGCGTTTGGCAGCCGATTTATAATGATTTGAAAAATTACGGGGTTACATTTTTATAGGGTTTACCCGACGTTTCGATTTATACCGGCGAACGCAATACCTTAATGATCATAGGCGATCTGATGAGCGAGAATAAAGGACCGATAGTGGCCGATATCTTCACTAAACACGCCCACCATAAAATGATATCGGTTTTATATATAACCCAGAATCTATTTAATAAAATTCTAAGGGAAATATCCTTGAACGCGAGTTATATCGTTTTATTCAAACAGGTACGCGATAAATTACAAATTAGTTGCTTAGCTAAGCAATTGTCGCCTAATAACTCAAAATTTGTTCTTGAGAGTTATTTGGACGCCACAAAATCACGGTACAGTTTTATTTTGTTAGATATGACCCCCACGTGCCCTGATAATTGGAGGATTAGAACTAATATATTCCCGGGCGAGCAATTAACCGTTTACATTCCTAAAAATCAATAAAACGCTACACCAGACTACAAACGTCGTCAGTCGCAAAATGCCATCCAAAGGAAGAAGGTCTTGAAAAATACCAAAGAACTCTCTCGCCAAAAGAAACGTGGTTTTATTATCGGCTTTGGGTCGTTTAAATAGGAAACAGAGAATTGGTATCCTTCAATCAGCGAATAAAGACCTGATAGAATCGATCAGCGAAGTTGTTTTGAACACTCTGAACGGAAATCTGAAACTTGACACCAAAAATACAAAAACTAGCTAAACACAAAACGAATCTCCGTCGAATTGGAGATCGATCATTAAGCTGGAGAGCGAAAAAACGCATACTCGTAAATCAAAAGGGTGATGGTTTCTTTTCCATATTATTACCCATAGCCGCTTCTATAATCAGTGCCCTATCGGCAAAATGAAATACTCTCAGATGATTTTGGTCCCGATCGAACAGGCCCCCGCGGCTAGCGAAAACCCCGCGTCCGCAGGAGAGGTCAGTAAAGAAAAGGCCGTACTAAATGGTCTGGAAGCCGAAATACGAAAAATTTTAAATTATTCGAGCTTGGATGAAAAAACCAAATGGGTTCTATACGAACAAATCTTACAAAGAAATCTAACGAAGTTACATATCAATAAACCTAGATACGAAGCTCCTCTCAGCTTGTTTTCGATCAAATATAGGTCATTGGCCCGAAAAATATTCCACCATTTGATCGAAAGTGATAATAGAGTAAGGTTCTCGGAAATCAACGGAAACTCGAAGTCGATGGACACAAGGTACTTAATTCCGACATTAGCGAATTAGTCTTTCACGCGATTAAAGTAAAAGAAGGGAAAAACGTCCCCCCTCCCCCCATCGGATGGGCCGAGTTCGAGCCGTTTGTCAAGAGTTTTTACCTCAAAGTATCGCCCCAATCCCGTCCGTCGCTCCCCATACACCCGCATCGCTACCGAGTAAGTCTACTAATAATACACGTAGTACGCCAATTAAATATCGTCTGAGGAAAAAATTATTCTATGACGTACGCGAAAGGAAAACCTACTAGGAAGCGAGTAGGTTAAAACGAGTTTTTTACGCGTGAAAAATAAACACAACGGTTCGGCATGGGAGAGTTATCAGAGAACCAAGCGAACGCCCTAAAATTAGTTTATTACGACGAAAGCAACCCTGCATCATTTTCGAGCGCGGAAAGCCTATATCAAGCGGTTAAGAGTAAAGGGATTAGCAGGAAAAATGTTCGCGAATTTTTGGCAGATTCCGAAGTTTATACTTTACATGGGACGCCTTTAAAGAAGTTTAAAAGGCGTAAAATCCCAGTCTCAAATATAGGCGACCGTGTTGAAGCTGATCTTATTGAAATGCGACCTTTATCTAAATTTAACGACGGGTACAACTACATTTTAATGATGATTGTATGTTTTTCACGAAAAGCGTACTCAATCGCTTTAAAACGTAAGACCGGAGACGCGGTTTACGCGGCCTTAGAAGGGGTTTTAGACACGATTAAACCCAAAGCCATTTACACGGATTGCGGTACCGAATTTTTAAATTCGAAAGTTCAAAACCTACTCAAAAGGCGTGGAATCAAATTCGACACTATGACGTCAGAGAGTCATCATTGTCCTTACGTTGAAAGGCTTAACCGTAGTATTAAAATTCGTATGTTTAAATATTTCACCCACAATAATACTAACTGTTATATAGACGTGCTTGAAAAGATTACCAGCGCTTATAACTCCGCTAAACATAGTTCAATAAAAATGGCTCCTAATGAGGTTAACCCCTCTAACGTCCTCGAGGTGTATAGGAACATTTACGGTCCAATTTAAAATAGATCACATTCGCGTCAGTAAAGCAAAGTCGGTTTTCGGAAAAGGATACGAAGCTAGTTTCTCGACCGAAGCTTTCAAAATCGTCGGAATTTTAAACGCCAAAACTCCTTACTTGTATAGAATAGAAGATTACGACGGTAATGATATAAAGGGCCTGTTTTATTGGGCTCAGCTCATTAGGTGCACCAAACCTCAGACCTAGAAGTTGGACGCTATTTTGAAGAAGAGAAAAAGGAAAGGCAAACTCGAATATTTCGTTTCTTTCTTAGGTTTACCCAAAAGTCAGAATTGTTGGGTCGCGGCTGACAAGGTCTCAACCATCTAATTTTTATCTCACGCTACCTAGCGATTCGTCAATGGACTTATACCCGAGTAATACATTTGCGTATTATAATACAAAACTTCCTAACTCCATTGATCTCGATGGAAGATGGGAATGCGCTCTCGTGGAAATTATATACTCCAGCAGTTTTTATAACGTTAAAAAGAAAACATTTAAACCACAAATGGAAGAACGGCGTTTGGCGCGAAAAGCCGACTCGATGAAACCCTTCGTCCATGACGTCGCTGCCGGGCATTACCTGTTGATGGACCATATAATGCAAGTAATTATTGATTTGGTGACTTGTCGTAATAGCTTCGCCTGTTTCGATTATGACAGCCTAACGGGTTTCGTTAAAGTAAAACGCGACGACAAGGCCGAGTTTATGCCCGTTTTATCAGTCGCCCCATCGTTAGCCGCCATCTTAGGGTATGACGATCACGAAAATGAAGAGGGACTGGCCCCTCGTCAAGCACGCATCGATTATCACGTGCCATCGCAGCTATACATATACAGCGATATAGTGGAAAGTGAAATAGTCGGCGAGTCTCTAGTGCCGTTATTACGAATAATCCCAGTGGAAAATAGAAACCACGGAGTCACTATAGTGAAAACGTTTGTTTCTCCGCATTGGCTAAAATGTATTTCGATTCAATTACGATAGATATAAGGGACCACTTGGGGGACCCTGCCCCATTCGCTTACGGGACACTCGTGTGTAAACTACACGTAAAAAGATGCGGCGAACAGCTAATTTAGAAAAATGTTGTTACAAAACTTATTTCTTAAATCAAGCTCAAACTGGCGCAGGAGTTGGTCGTTTTTACGTAGGCCGGTCATTTCAAAGAGGTCATGGGATTGGCAGTATTTTAGGTCGTTTCGCTCGTTACGTCGCTCCTATGCTTTTGAACGGTGCTAAATTTGTAGGAAAGAAACTCTTGGGCACCGGCACCCGCGTTTTCGGTGACGTCATGGGGTTCAAAGTTTCAAAGAATCGGCGAAACGGAGAGCGAATGAAACGCTGGATGAGGTACGGAAACAATATGGATCCAGAATAAAGAAAAGGAAAATAAAAAAAACGTTAAAAAAACACCAAAGAAGAAAAAGAAAATCAAAAAAAGAGCAACCAGGAAAGGTTTTAAGTCATTTAAGCGCCAACTGTCGTTCCGAACGCCACGCGATATTTTTACCAAGTAGAAGAAAAAAATTACAAACATGGCGGAAGTTATTAATTAGTCTTTAGATCTGTTTACCATACCACCCATTCAAACATCAATCGAAGGCATCAAAACAATGACATACCAGCCATTAACATCGTTGAAAGGAGATCAGCCTATAGAGTTTGAGGTCAGCGCCTCGGGCGACGAATACGTGGATACTTCTCTAATTATGCTCTACACTAGAAGCAAAATTGTGACACCTTCCGGAGCCGCTTTAACAGCCACTGATATAGTAGGACCCGTAAATAATTACCTCCATTCGCAGTTTTATCGAGTTGAACTCTACGTCGGTGATTGTTTAGTTACCCCCTCGGCAAACAATTACGCGTATAATTCAATCATTTCGGCCTTAACCACTTACGGTTCCGACGAGACCAAGTCCCATCTACAAGCCGCCATGTACTATAAAGACACCGCCGCCCATATGGATTCATTAACCGAAAATAAGGGTTTCCTGAAAAGAAAAGGTTACTCCGATCTATCTGGCGAATTTGAAATGTACGGCAGTTTATACTTGGATTTTTTCAATATCCCTAAATACTTAATGAACGGCGTACCTCTTAAACTTAAACTAAGCAAGTCCAAATCAAACTTTTGTTTAATGGGAAAAAAACTCGCAGGGACTAGCGGTTATAAAGCCACTATACTCGAAGCCATCCTTTACGTACCGAAAATTATAGTCGCCCCCAAAATATTAATAGCTCACGAACGCGCATTAAGCCTAAAATCCGCCAGCTACGCTTATACGCGAACGGAGACGAAAATATTCACTATATCGCCTCATATACTCCCTTACAAAAACATTCTTGGTTACTCTTTGGAAAATCCTATTGGTTCAAGGATCATCTTGGGAGAGCCTTCCACAGAAAATTTCCCTAAGGATACTCTTAAGAATATTTTAAAGAGACCTAAATATAATGATTTGCAGAAAATCTACATCACATTTTCTTAAGAAAGTCGTTAAAATTTTTTACATACACTTGTCTAAAGAACTAATTCTTAAAGCTTCTTCAGAAAATATAATGGACCCTCAAGGTAAAACATTCTAAAGAATATTTACTCTATTCTTATATAGAGTATTCTTAAGAGTATATCTCTTAAAGAATTGTTCTGGGAAATTCTTTAGAAATACTTATGGAAATAGTGGGAAATAATGTTGCCTTAGGTTTGGGTATAAGCATAAATTTTAAGCTAAATTCAAATTTATTTTCCCTCGAACTACCTTGAGTTTTCCATTCAAACGCCTCGTTTTCTTCCTTGAACCGCCTCAAATGTTCCATTGAACCGCTTCGACTTTTCCCATGAACCGCCTCGAATTTTCCCATGAAAAGCTTCAAAGTTTCCTTTGAACCCGCTCTCGAATTTTCCGTTGAACAGCTTCAAAGTTTCCTTTGAACCCGCTCTCGAATTTTCCGTTGAACAGCTTCAAAGTTTCTTTTGAACCCGCTCTCGAATTTTTCCTTGAACCGTTGAACCGCCTCGAATTTTCCGTCGATCGGTCTAGGATTCTCCGTCGCACTTCCTAGGATTATCCGTCGAACATCCAAGGATTCTTCGTCGAACTTCCAAGGATTCTCCGCCGAACTTCCAAGGATTCTCCGTCGAACTTCCAAGGATTCTCCGTCAAACTTCCAAGGTTCTCCGTCAAACTTCCAAGGATTCCCCGTCGAACTTCCAAAGATTCTCCGTCGAACTTCCAAGGATTCTCCGTCGAACTTCCAAGGATTCTCCGTCGAACTTCCAAGGATTCTCCGTCGAGCCTCCTACGATTTTCCGTCGAGCCTCCTAGTATTTTCCGTCGAGCCTCCTAGCAATTTCTGTCGAGCCTCCAAGGATTCTCCGTCGAGCCTCCTAGGATTTTCCATCGAGCCTCCTACGATTTTCCGTCGAGCCTCTTAGGATATTCCGTCCAACCTCCTAGGATTTTCCGTCGAGCCTCCTAGGATTTTGCGTCGAGCCTCCTAGGATATTTCGTCCAACCTCCTAGGATTTTCCGTACAACCACCTAGGATTTTCCAACGAGCCTCCTAGGATTTTCCGTCGAGCCTCCTAGGAATTTCCGTCGAGCCTCCTAGGATTTTCCGTCGAGCCTCATAGGATTTTCCAACGAGCCTCCTAGGATTCTCCGTCGAGCCTCCTAGGATTCTCCGTCGAGCCTCCTAGGATTCTCCGTCGAGCCTCCTAGGATTCTCCGTCGAGCCTCCTAGGATTTTCCAACGAGCCTCCTAGGATTTTCCGTCGAGCCTCCTAGGATTTTCCGTCAAGCTTCCTAGGATTTTCCATCGAACCTCCTAGCAATTTCTGTCAAGCCTCGTAGCATCGTCGAACTTCCCAAATTTTCCGTCAAACTGGCAAATTTCCCGTCGAAGTTCTTGAAATATTACAATGGGTCTAATTATTTCGTTTAGTATAATCACTAATGGCCATTTATACCGTTCTTTACAACACCAAATATAGTAGAAATATAGCTGTATTTGTGAAGTTCAGACGCATCCCGATAGGAAGCGGTAGGAGAGATAAATAGGCCAGCAGATCTTTCTAGGGGAGGGGGTTAAAATTATTAACCTGCACCCCTATACCAGTGTTCAAGCGGAATTGGCAAAACGACTTTTATTCAATATGAGATTAAGGCCCTCTCTCATAAAATAAGTGGGAAACCATAGCATCCATGAAGGAAAAAGTATTAGAGAAATGTCAAGAGAGAATGATCCATTAAATAGGTCTAATTCATCAGTAAAAATATTTAAAAATTAATGGTTTATTAGAAATATTTTTAAACTTCCTCGGAGCGCGGATCCAAGGAGATTGAATTTTTTTGCCAATCAGTCAGCGAACGTGCGTGCCACGTGATTCCCAGTGGAAGCGCCGCCGTAAGGACGTGTTTCCACAGCAACCCCGATTCGCGTTCTCTGATTAATCGGCGCACCCACTACAAAATATTTCACGTGATCCCGGATCCACAAACAATAGATATCAAACTGCCTAACTAGATCAAATGTTTCAGTCCATTAGATTTTAAATAAAACAATAGGCCTTTCCATTTATCCGCCATATTTCCATCCCCCACTATTTCCGTGAAAATTTGGAAACTGGTACTCTTTTTGTAGCAGGTGTGCCAGACAATGAGCTCCAACCGTGCGTCTTATCTATAAAACCGGTTTAAGCTACTGCATGCTCGCTTTGTTGGATACCAACGATAATCATAGACAACCGGGCCCCGGTGACCGGGGTAACCAAAATACACAAAAAACCAGCGGAAACAGAGCTTCCAGACTATAATTTTAAAGAACACAAAATAGTAAACTAAGTGCTAGTCCACTTTAAAAACAAATTATATTTTATTTCTTGACTTGTACAGTTTTACTACCCCCTTTTATGGAAATTAGCTCTCCCAAATTAAAATGAGCTTAAAACAATATACACTACCTAGCTCTCAGAGAAGAGAATGATCTTATAATTAAAAATTAGTGGTCTTAATTACTATAAGAATTAGTAAATATGTAAAATTAATTCAAGTACCTTCTCTGTTTTAGCCCATTTCCCATTTAACTACTCGATTGCGCTAATTGTCATTTCCCCTAATACCATTTAGAATAAAACTACTCGATTACACCATTTCGTGCACAATGGCAGAAAAATGTTTGAATATTATTTTTCTTCTATATTCAAAGTAAACCCAGAGAATAACCCCACTTATCACCAAAATGTTCCTCTTACCTACATGTACCTTCCTCAATGCCAAGAAATAGTCGTTGATACGCTAACCTAACCTTGTAGTGTTAAGCCCCGACAGCTTTCTTCTTGAACAAAGATGAGCCGCTCTCGATTAATATATATTTTCTGAAGGCTAGGTAAGTTTCGGTTGGTTTGTTAGAAATGATACCTGTGACGGTTTCTACCCAATTTATAGATCCTGTCCTTCTTCTTTATAACCAAATGCCTCAAATCCCCCTCACCCTTTATATACATGTTAGGAATGTGGTTCTCATTCATCAACTTGAAATACACGAAAATAGGAAATTGTTTGCTTATTATTTAGTCTTGAAAGTATCGTAGTTAACCAGTAAAAAACACGTTTTCCAACGATACTGGGGCCTTTTTAAGATCGCGATTGTCTCTTCCCTTTTTGGGCGAATATTTATCCTTTTTTCTCGGGTATGCTCAAAACCAAATCTTTGATTGACACGTTAAGTGATTACAATAGCTGGTATTTTAAAATAACCTTGGAAACAGCAAAAAGAGCTGTTAAAAAGAACCTGTTTCTATTAAAGATGTACCATTTTTTTCACGGTTGGGACGAAGTGAAATTTTATAATATCACCAAATATTGACAAAATAAATTTTATACTTCATATTTTCAATTATACGATAGCATTTATTTACATGTTTCAGATAAAATATACACACAATTTGTATAAAACTGTACTGAATTTTGGAGAAAATATGCACTAAATTTGAAGAAAATTCACAAATAAATTCAATTTCTACGCGCATTATTTTAATTTCCTTCTAGGATTGGTTTTACAACCAACATAACAATTTTGTTGTTTAAACAAAAATAAATACATTTTTTCATTTTAAAATTAATTCGAATCAGCGAAAGGCTTGATGTTTCTTTCATCACCTAAAAATTGTCCAATTTCATAATTGAGTTATTTTGTTTAATACTGACTGCAGGTTTGACGATCTTAAGATTTTGGGCTGATATAAATTTTTCGTTGTTGTTTCTGTTGGAAACAATTAGTCTAATTTTGTAAAATTTGTCGACGTTGTTCTCACTTACACAAAAATATGTGTCGTTGGTTTTTTTACTTCTAGTTTTAGAAACAAAGGTGGTTCCATTAACTTTTCGATGAAATGAGAAATCTTTAATATTTATGTTATTGTCTTTGAATATTTGTAAATCTTCTTTCGACGGTACAGTACACGAAGACGCAATTCCAAGGATTATGTGTTTCACTGAAAGACTTTTAGATGGGAAAAGGCTATAGTATTTTGTTAATTTATCAAAATATCTCTCTATTTGAGGATTGCCTTGAACGCGCTGCCATGCATGACTAGAGGTGGTATATTTTGTAGTAGCAAATATTTTTGGGCAATTTGCAGTTAACCATATTGAGTTCCATTAAAAAGCTTGAGGATTCGACCATTATTTGACTCAAAGGGGAAAGCTGAGAAATTACACATTGGACCCCAATTAGAGACGCATTCCACTAAGTTATAAACCTGGTGAATATTAAATGTCATATTTCCTTTCCCATAAAGATATTCATAACCAGAAAGAAAGTCTACAACATTTCTTTGCACTTGAAATAAAGTGTCTATGCTACGGACTCAGCTAGTAAGTCATGAAATATCTTTAGTAATAGGATCCAATTTTGATAGCATTGCCTGTTTAAAACGTCTTTCAAAATAACTGGCGAGTAGAAAAGAGCCCAAGATTGCCATTCAGAAGCTTTCCAATAAGCTCTCTTAGTTAAAGACCTTGGTTTTCAGGAAAACTCTGTTGGTACTTTAACGGATAAAAGGTGCCCGTCAATGTCATTTAACTTTGAGCCTAGATAATAAATTTCTTTGTGGTTTTTCGAATCAAACCAAAGGTTGGTTGTTGCCCTTATCACACCCAAATCTAAACAGTGCATATAGTCCACTACTATATCTTCATGAACATCAAAATAATTCATTTCAAATAACACTGTTGGATCCTTTACACCATTTGAAATATTGCCTTCTACACCAGCAATCTTGGCATCCTGAAGAATGCTTTCGTGGCTTCTTCGATCAAATTTGCCTGACTGCATTCAGTACACTCTACTATGGCCACTTCCTCTATTTATCATCTCACCAGGATGAAAACACCACGGACACCCATTTTCGCCGTTCAACTGGGTCATATTCATCATCCTACACCTGGCAATAGAATCAACCGTGCAAGGACCAGGGTAAACTCTAGTGCTTATAATCTCCATGTTTTTATTTTGCCAATTTATTCCGTCATCGGACAATTCATTCATTATTTGGACAAATGGCTTCAAAAATGCGTTCATATTGGGCTTTGTTTCGCCAAACCAGAGACTCGCAATCATAGTATTTCTAGATCTTAGTTTATATGGTAACTCATTGTGAATTGCAGGGGCCAAATATTAAAGGTTGATGAATCGAACACTGGAACTCCGTCCGTGTTCCACGTGATTGTCAAATCAGTATTGGCTCTCTTCCTATTTGTATAGCTGCGTGACTCAGTTATATCAGAAACGTCAAAAGAACTACCTTTATCTGGAAGATCTGGATTCAACAGTTCTAGAAGTGTTTTAATTTGGTCCTTTACATCGAATACCAGAAAATAATTTCCACTTTTTGTCATATTGTCTATTCTCCATGTTGAGTGGCAAGAAACACAATCCAAACTACTCTGTCCGTCGACTGGTACTCCTAATTGCAACAATCTTTACTCAGGCAGTAAAAATGTTGCTTAACTAAGTTTTTTGTTCCGGAACAATGCTTGAAGAATTGGTATTTTGTTATGGGGAACGAAACATCTTTGGGCAAGTGCCAGTAAAGTAGCTCTAAGAGACTCTTTGTAGCTTCATCCGAGGAGTGAAATCTTAATATATGACTCATTACTAAAATAATGCTTTCCTTCGATGTTAGATTAGATCCTTCGTATAATGGTTTGTCCTGAAAAATTAAGTTTAAACCCAAAAATAAATAAAACACAAAAGGCGCTGACGGATACTAAACTCTATCAAATATGTGGTTTTGATGTGAAACTTGAACCTGATCGAGTGGCTAAGTAGAGGCTAAAACCTTACTTAAAGGGAAACAAGGAGCTAAAAATGGTTCTCTTTTTGAATTCATTTTCGAAATCACCATGCCAAAAAACGTATTCGAAAATTTTCAAGCAATTTTTTGACACTTTTTTGGCGTTTAAATTAATTTCTAAAGTTTGGTAACATTAAAGGGGCATGAATATGACTGTGCATACATGGATGGGGACCATGGAAGAGCCATGACGCTTTAAAGTTTTGTAATGGCGTGTATTTTTATTTGTATCTATATTTTTTACCATTTCATTAGTGAGTTGTTCCTCTGCATTGTGATTAAATTGCAAATCAATTGATTCGTCTTCTGATTAGGAAATATCACTATCGGACCCATCCACATTTTGATCCATCCTAAAATATTAAAGGATAGTGTTAGCTATTATATAACTTATTATATAGTTTTAGTTATTGTAGAAACTCTTACCTCTGTTCATCATCGGAAGATGAAATTAATTGCTGTGTATCATGATCTATATCCATCTCAGAAGCCGATTCGGAAGATGAAGATACATTATTGAAGTCGGTTGCTTGAATAGGCTGAGCTAGTTTCTCTATAGCCTCTCTTCTTTTTTTTATACCGCGCTAGTGATCTTTTTGGTATTTTCGCGTTTTGTGACCATACATAACAATTATAATTTGACATACTTGTCTTATAATTAAAACATTTTTGAGCCACCACTAGCGAAGTAAAATGTGTAAAAGTTCTGGAATACAAGCCCTTATATCGTGAAGCTCGACGAAATCCAAGTAAGAATTATGGAATAAGATGTTTCGCATTATCCAGAAATGTATATACTTAAATACTTTAAGAAAACTAACTAAATTCGCGGCCAAATTTCTTTCAGAAATAATGTAGAAGATAATAGCGATATAGCTTATGAGTATTTTTATTACATAACGCAGCGTGGATAACTATTTCTAATAAGTGTTCGAAGACTAGTATTTTTATTTTTCAACGCAAAGGAAAGAGAACGTGGAAAACCCTTACTTATCTACATCTTTAAAATCTTTTTTTTTATTTTATTTTAACAAAGCTATTTGCCCGTTCCTTTTTACATCCTTCCAAACGG
Organism: Odiellus spinosus; assembly: GCA_963920705.1. Classification (NCBI taxonomy): domain Eukaryota; kingdom Metazoa; phylum Arthropoda; class Arachnida; order Opiliones; family Phalangiidae; genus Odiellus; species Odiellus spinosus. The sequence continues at coordinate 9,805,202 of OY987225.1, read as the reverse complement.
TATATACCCATTGAACAAAATCCTATTGAACCGAATTCGCATTGGTCCGAAATAAAAAATAAGTTGTCTTATTTAACCGAAACTTGATTGGCCAAGCCCATTGGAGCGAAGTCTTATTGGACCCCAAGCTTGTAATGGAAGTCCCGGCGAAGCCAGTACAACCTTTTTAATATAAGACGTGGGTACGAAAAAAAAGATTTATATAGTCTTGAGAACTTGAGAGAGGCGTTGGAGTGTGGAACCGTGGATTGGTGGTTCGAAACGGAGTCTACAAATTCAACCGTTGGAACGAATCTCATTCGTCCGAAAATCTCTAGCCAGTATTTTAAAATCTAGCCCAATGGCGGGTTTCTATAAAATGGGAATATTTTACCATACAATTCGATCGAAAATTTCAAGCTCGTGTTTTATAATCAAATTCCGTCGAAAAAGCTCAAATAAATATATTGGATTTCGATGGAGTCTACTTTTCACCGTCGTGTAGTGGTAACGCATTGGACTATTGCGCAGAAAATCTTGGTTCGAGTCTCTTCTTCAGAAGGTTAGTTTACTAAAATTGAGTTATAAATCTTGTGAGTAATCGTTAATCATCAAAACTAATTTCTTTGAATTTAGAAGAGATTTTTAAATACAGTAATATTGCGGAACCCACAAAGAGAAGTATTAGGTTGAGTTTAATAATCTAATCATGGTTAGAAATTGGAGATTTTAGGTGGGGTATATTAATTTAGATAACTTTTTGGTATCTCTAAGCGGGACTACTGTTAATAATATGGGTTTTTGTGGAGAAGAATATATTTAAGTGGATTATAAATTTAGGGAAGTTTCTTCTTTGTTAAATCCAAACACTTAGATCGGATTAGAAAAATTTACGTTAGGTTAAATAAAGGTTGTATAAGTTAGGTTGGGTGAGGCTATTTGCACATTAGCTTTCATGGCAAGAGGAAACCATGTAAATTAAAACTTATTTCATTTTGTTTAAAGGGAACCTTGAAGCTAAGAATCCAACAGCTTTTGAATTTGTTTCATTATGCCGAAAAACCTGTTTCAAAATTTGTTCAGTATTTTTACACACATTTTTGTGTTTAAATTAATTTCTGAAGTTTGTTAAAATTTGAAAAAACAAGTTTGGAAACCAAAATATAACCTCCCCGACCCCGACGTCAAGGTAACATAACCTAACCCTACCTAAAATAAAAGATGAAAAGAAATGAAGAGTATTGGAAGAGTAGAAGAAAAACCGTGCATTTCAATCACACTTCTCTATTTCCCATCTAGGTTACGGAGTATAAGTATTTCCCTTAACCTTAAGGATTCAGAGAATGCAAAAGAATGTCTTGCGTTATCCTTAATATACACACCAAATGAAATTTATTTTCTAAATAAATATGTAAAATACATGTTCTTGTAATATAAATTAACACTTAAGCATAGGCTGTACTGTGTGATTATCTTTGAGATAATGAACTGATTTGATAAAGACGAAGGATTTAGTGTGGGATGGCAAGGAAAACAAGGAATTAAAACGACGAAGATATGGTAGCAAGTTCCTCTTGGACAAACCAAGAAATATTGTAGACTGAATGTTCCATTTACAACCCATTGTCGGTAGATGATTGGCAATTACTTCCGGTACAGTTTTCGTCTGAAATTCTTGTTATGACGTGCTAATAGAAGACCATTACTGATATTTTCATCATGCAAGTGATCCCAGTCATTGGGAGAATCCAAGGATTGAGCTGGTCGAGAGGTTATTTTCCAAACCGGCTGACAAGACGTTAGCTTCAACTCCTATGATAAAAAAATATCTTAAAAGACTGAAAGTAGACTAATTTCCATACCGTTACTACTTATATTTGAATAGCTCCTTTTATGGTTACAATTACGAGGCCGTATGAAGAACTGCCGAGCTTTTACTGACTGTAGGTATCGCATATGTCGAGTCCGAAAACACTCACTGCTTGCACGTTTCAATTCTTCGTAGCCAGGCCGTCTCTTTCTGGTGATAAATGAAAGCCGTGTCGCTCCTCTGTTGACTTCAAATCGTGACGACATTCTGCGCTGGTTGATTATCTCCCTTAAGTCATTATAGCTCTCTTTCGTCTGGTCTGGCCTCGTCTCGTCTCCTGGTCTGTTAACGAAGTTCACTGTACACGGCTGCTTTTGATCAGGAAAATAATCGGAAATGTTTCTTGGTTTTATAGTGGAGAAAACTGAAGCCTATTTTTTTTCCCAACATCACATATCCATTTTTTCTTCAAAATTGTTGTTTTTTAAACATGGGTAACCTACTGTACTTTTGTTCAAGGAGATTTTTCACTAGTACCATTTTTCTTAAGAGGTTTAACATTTTGTATCAATCCGCCTCAGCTTTAAAACTTATGTCGTTTCTATCTTGGATGCCCGTGTAAACGTACCTTTATTTAGATTCTTCAATCCACCCCAAGTTTGAAGCAAGCCTTAGCCTATACTACCCGTTATACCTTTGCTTTTTGGACTAAATGATATATGGAAAACAGCTTAGCGCGTTTTGTCAACTCAAGCTGGTATTAAACGGTCACATTTCATAAAATTTTTGGACAATTTCTTAAATATCTTCTAAACTATCTCGAATTTTTAATTGATTTTTCAGCTTCGTTATTAATTAGATTCAGTTTAACAATATTATTATATTTAATTAAAATTTAAATGCATTTTACGCTTCAATTCATAAGGCCAAAATAGTTAGGGCATGGAAAACCTTTCACCTTTCGCGAACCTTTATTCACCGAGCGAGTAACCGAGAAGAGTTGGGGAAAATCCCCCTTCTCAACGTCTAGACGTTTATCGTAACCCTAAGCATTCGGGAACTGCACCACAAAGACCCGTAGAGGAAGGAGATGAGTGGAGTGGAAGGTTGATGTGGACTATATCAGTGAGTGACGCCTCGCTAATATTGCCCGCTGAGATCGGACACTAGAGGTTGGACCTTGGTGTGAGGATGGTCGGAGGTGATTATAACAGTGGGAGACGTCCCATTGCGTATAATCGCCTTCAATAGTCCAGCATCGAGGTTTGACCGTAAAGTGGATGGTGGAATGCGATAATATACAATTGGAGACGTCCTGTTGTATATAATTGCACGACACCTGAAACTCATTGTGGCAGCCACGCTTAAAAGGAATTGAACGATAAGCTGGCATGTTAACGTCTCTAGACTTTTGGCTCCACGAGGTAGGTCACGTGTTTTCCGTTTTCACAGGATATCCGCTTACGCCGGAAGTGACACACACACACAGACACGATCAGTGTAAAACTTCCCCCTGAACTAAAGTTCAGTCGGGGAGGTAAAAATTGTCACACTTCTTCAGCGGAGGTGCATTAGTTGCATAAGTATGCTTATGTAGGTAATGTAAATCAAATGCAATTTCATAATTATTAAAAATCTCACACAAAGCTACTTTTGATAGCGTTCAATATTGTTTTCTTTCATTTAAACGTAATTTATTTAATGAAACTTAACTTATTTAACTTAAAACTCTCGTTAAACGTTTCTTTACATCCTTAAGCCTAAGTAAATAAATTTAAAAATAACACTGAGTCTCACAGGCTTCGAGTTTAACTTAAAGTTTAGCGTTCCTTACGGATCGACAGACATGATTATATATTTTTAATCAATATTAGTAACGTAATAGAAGCTTTAAATCCAATTATTCAAGATCTTAAATTAATTAAATTTGGGATACATTTATTAATTTAATTTCTTTTATTCTTCGTCATATTTGAAGAAAAGATATTTGAAAATGAAATTGAATCGTTTCTTGGGCTTTTTTAGTCTCTACGCAGGTTATAGAATTTTCTCTTCCATCAATAATATTGATCGTAACGAAGCCAGTTTTGCAGACGCATTTCTGATTGGACTGGTCGCATCGGGTGTTGCTACCTCGACAGTCGTAATCGTCGAGGCATTCGGGTTGAGGTTGACATCGGGATATTCCGTCGTACGAACTGGGTTTTGATTGGTCGTTGAGGCAAACGCAAGTGTCGTAGTCGCACGTCGTATTAGGGTCAGGGCAATCGAATTCATTCCAGCATTCCTTTATCAAGGCTAAAAAATGATTGAATAGATTTTAAACTGATGGGAAATAAATTGTAGGGTAATTGTGGTAGAAATAATTACGTAATTCGGTGTTGGTTGTCATTACGCAGTTCAGATATTCTCTGAAGGTCGTATTAGATGGTTCGTGGCCGTCTAAACATTGGCATTTATTCGTGGAATTGTTACACTGGATGTTGCTTCCAAAGCAGTCTCTGTTTCGAGAGCATTCTTTTTCTACGGAAGATTATTGGTAGGGTCAATTAGGTAGACCTTATCTATTTGAATTTTTTATCCTACTCGGTTTGCATCGTATCCAGTAGTCGGATCCCAATTCTTTTTCGTTATCGTCGAGATAGACGCACTTTCTGGCGTTGAAATCGCATCTGGTATTGGAGCCGGTGCAGTCCGTGTCCCTGTAGCATTCCCAAGGCTCTAAAAAAGTATTCAATTTGTTAAGAAGTCGGATATTATTGTATAATAGTTCAATATATGCTTTACTCAATTTGCAATTCAAAACGTCATCGGATCCCCAATCTTTTTCGTGAAAGTCCAGACAGACGCACTTTCCGACGTTCCAATCGCATTTCGTATTTTCTCCGTAGCAGTCCGCGTGCCTATCGCATTCTCTCGCTTCTAAAAAAAAGTATATTTGTAAAGAAGTCGGATCTTATCGAATGTTTTCGATATTCGCTTTACTCGGTTTGCAATTCAACTCCTTATCGGATCCCCAATCTTTTTCGTGGCCGTCTCGACAGACGCACTTTCCGTCCTACGTATCGCATCTGGTATTGTTTCCGTAGCAGTCCGCGTCGCTAGAGCATTCCCTAGGCTCTAAAAAAAGTATTATATTTGTTAAGAAATCGGATAGTTTTCGATACTTGGTTTACGTTTGCAATTCAACTCGGAACCGGATCCCTAATCTTTTTCGTGGCCGTCTCGACAGACGCACTTTCCGTCGTACGTTTCGTATCTGGTATTGTTTCCGTAGCAGTCCGCGTCGCTAGAGCATTCCCACGGCTCTAAAAACGCGTAAGAAATCGGATCTAATCGAATAGTTTTCAATATTTGCTTTACTCGGTTCGCAATTCAACTCGGAACCGGATTCCGATTCTATTTCGAAGCCATCGAAACAGACGCACTTTGGGGTGTTCCGATCGCATCTGGTATTGGTTCCGGAGCAGTCCTAGTTGTTTACGCATTCCAAATCTAGATTCGAAAATGAAAAGTAAAATGCCGTTCATCGCCGCATATTTCGATCGTTATCTTACCCAGTTCGCAGTCGAAGTCTCTCTGACCCAAGCTGGAAGGATTTACGGGCTCGCTGCCGTCGACACACTTACACATACCATCCCAATCGCAAGAGGTGTTTTGCCCCTTACACGGATTTACCGCGTCGCATTTCGGAACTGCGAAGAATAAACACGGGCCGATTACCAATCGAGTTTCGCGACAGATCTTTCAATCGTTATCTTACCGGGTTCGCAGACCAAGTCTCTCTGACCCAGTTAGTTAGATCCACGGGCTCGTAATCGGGTTGGCAGAGGCATCTGCGATTTTCGTGGCATTCGGTGTAGGCTCCCGTGCACGGATTAATGGGTTGGCAGAACGCTACGAAGAATAGACGCGATTTCGAATCGATAGAGTTTCGCCACGGGTCATTCGATCGTTATCTTACCGGGTTTGCAGACCAAATTTCTCTGACCCCATCTCAAAGGATTTACTGGCTTGTGGTACGGTTTGCATCGGCATTCTTCTTTCTCATCGCACTGGGTGTAGGCCCCCGTGCACGGATTAATGGGTTGACAGAACACTACGAAGAAAATAGACGCGATTACCAATCGACACGGTTTCGCTATAGATCATTCGATCCTTATCTTACTCTTTTCGCAGAACAAGTCTATATGACCCACTCCCGAAGGAATAACGGGCTTGTAGTCGGGTTTGCAATGACATTTTCCAATCCAATCGCAAACGGTGTTTGCCCTGGGACACGGATTTACCTTATCGCATACCGGAACTGCGAAGAATAGTCCCGTCCGTTTACCAATAAAATTTCGCGACGGATCTTTTAATATATATCTTACTCCGTTCGCAACCAAGAACTCCGCGTAACCCACTGTGGAAGGATCCAAGGGCTTGGAGTTGGATCCGCATCGACATTTCCCATTGAAATATTCGGTGTGTTGCCCTAGACACGGATTATTACTGCTGCATATCCCGACCTTAAATAGTACATTTTTAGCTCGAAGCTCGTTGAAATTAGAAGCGACGGCGGCTACCCCTAACAAAAAACTCAAAATTTATTTTTGTTTCATCTTGTTCGTATTTATCGGCTCTGTTCGATAAACACAGCCGTTTATTCGACGGACGCGTTGTCTATTTAAACAATATAGTTCGCGTTGCGTAACTGATTAAACGATAAACTCGACAATGTCATTCATTTTGATTCGATACTCGACCCTAAAATTACCAGAATTCTTATCCCAAAATTATCATAATCAGTTCAATCGAATGAAACGAATTAACGGGAGGTTAAAGAGGAATAGAATAACTATTAATTCTGGATTAGCGCTAATACTCGCCCGAATCGCGATAAACAACGTGTTTTATTTTAAGAAGAATAATTGCGCGAAGATTTCAATATTTGGTTTACTCTGTTTGCAATTCAAATTGGAACCGGATCCCGATTCTATTTCGTGGCCGTCTCGACAGACGCACCTTTGGGTGTCCCTGTCGCATCTGGTATTTGACCCGGTGCAGTACTTGTCCCCGTAGCATTCCACGGCTCTAAACAAAAGTATTATACAGGGTGGTAAAGATCAGACCAACACCTACCTTTGTAACTATAACTAATAGCGATCGATTCTAACCAAAAAATACAAATCAAGCTTTCCTCATCACTAATTTTAAATGACTAAATCTCACTCATCAAAATATGTTATAATTTCGGTTATAATCTATACCGCTTAAATAGAACTCGTTAAATTTGAGATCAATATATCAGAACTTCCGCCATTCTTACGTCATCATACCGTTGCTCAACGAAAAAACCATCTATTTCAGACGCTGACTTCGTTGAGCGTCCGCTGATGAACGTGACGTAAAACCGGAAGTGAGAAAAAACCGTACAGTAAAAAATCGCTCAGAGATGAGCTCAACTCTGAGACCGTTGTGCGTTTCTGAACGCAGCCTAAGAGAGAGAGAATGAAAAGGAGGATACGGATCGAAATGGAAACGAATAAACCCAGGAGAGAGATCGCTAGGCAAGGAGAAATGATGCGGGCAGAGAGCGGCAGAGAGGAGTAGGAAACGGAGAGAGAGCGATAAAATCGTGGCACTCCCTTCCCTATTACTCAATACGGTATTCGAGAGAAGTAGATTGGAACTACTTTTTCCATCTATCCGTCTTAACATCGCGAATCAAAGGGCCTTTTGTTACGTCATTGTGCCAACTCATCTTGGATTGCGCCGAATAGAGTCAAAGCGATGGTCAGGATGACTGAATAAGAGACGGTGAAACGTAGAATTTCTACCACAGACACACTGACTGAATTTCAGCTCCCTCTTTTCCGATTCCAATGCGGAAATCAACTCCAAGCCGAGGCTTAGCTACGTTTCTCCCTTTCCGCCGCCGCCTTTCTCTGTCTAGCTCGCTTCATTCGTGACAAATGCCTTCGCGGTCTAGCAGAATCCTGTCTGGATTTGAGCATCGCTTACGCTTAGGAAGGCTTACGAGTTATACGATTTATTCATTCGCCGATAACAACAATTTGAAACTTGAGTTTCTTCGCGAATTTTAACCAAAATTGAGATCTTGAAGCTATATTGTAATAATTTAGTAGGTCCCTTCAATTAAGATTAAAATATACTTGTTATATTTCATTCTACACGGATTACGAGAAACGTCATATTTTTATCTTGGCGTTTTCCATTTGAATAAACGCGTAATTTGTTTATTAATCAAGCTTAAAATCTTACCTACGGATAATTCGTATTCATTTCATACGTATGTTTCTATAATGTGTGGTTTTATATTAACAAACAATTTATCCAAGATTAAAATATCTGAAAAAAGTTTAGTTATCAATCAATTCATTATCCGATTCCGAACCAATCATATTGTTTCAGCCTTCAACAATGCTTGAAATGTGTTTAATATTTAAAGAATATGCCGGTATTTCATGCCTAAGACCTTGGCCATGAAATTAGGAGATTACAAGCATTGTTGAAGGCTGAAATAATATGATTGGCCGGATTTTATATTTACTAAAATTCAAATTTAATTTAGAAATCAATTTAATCACCAAAAATGTGTCAAAATTTCAGAAAAAAATCTGGAATACGTATTTGACACGAAAATAAATTCAAATAAATTTTTAACTCCAAGTTACCCTTTAATTAGAAAAAAATGTTTCGCTGGAAAAATCATTAATGAAAGTTGGTTTTAAGTATGTGGTTCGTGATGACTTGGAAGAATCGTAATTTTCGTTTTCCCTCTCTCGGGATTGAGAATTTGGGGTAGAGTTCATCTCATTCGGAGTTACCAGCGAATAACGAAGCTTGTTTAGCTTTGATTTCTTCCTTACGAGAATTGGGTCTTGAGAAAGAAATTTTAGATTTCAAATAAGTTGGAACTTTCTTCTGATTATATTTCGAGAATTCGGAGATCGTCTAAATTCAAATTAGTCTCCCGGCTACGAGGTTGGGCGATGGAAGCAGTCACTAAGGGTGCAGAGGGGAATATGGGGCACCTGCCCTGTCGTCCGTCCACATAAATACCAAATTGCTAATTTGGAAAACGTCATTTCAATACAACATCGCGCCAGGACCTTTATTCCAAGTTTGATTTTAAATGAAATTGGAAAAGTATTTTTCCTACAAAGTTCGTAGGACTTTATAATACCATGATTACTAATTTTCCTCCAATCAGAATGTCTTACAGGGAATGTACATACATCCCATAATCTCAGAGCGTATGTATAGTATAATTACCAATGTCGAAAGAAAGATATTTAACAAGATAGGTATGGAATTAATTAAAATAAAATTTAAAATAATTTGATAAAAAAATTAATTTTTGTGGATTTTAATATATTTTTTGGAGCTTAAGATTTTATATGAAATTTAAGGTATAATTATACGCGATTTATGAATTATGGCGATTCAAATTTAATCGAAAGACGTGGGAGGTTTGCCTCAGTTTTTTCAAATTCAAATCCCCTGTCTTTTCCAAGGTTTTTCCCTGACCTTGTCCACCCATTCTCCCTGACTCTTTCATCTAATACTACCCAATTTTTACCTTTTATTTAATCGCGTTCGCCAAACTGCAGGCGTATCTTTGTTCTAATCTATACAACTGACACGGTCAGCTTCGAATCTTTTCCGCGGATAATGATCGCAATTTCCTGGCTTCTCGAAAGATCTTTAAATTCATTTTCAAATTCCCTGACCTGTGGCAACCCTGAGTGGCTGAAAACCTAAATTATCTTTATGTATTATTAATATTAAATTAATTATTAACAAATTCTGTATTTAGGGCGAATGTAGAGGCGTTTAGGGTGTCGCATATTCTATATAAAATAAATCTAGTATTTGTAATATTTGATAATATTTAGTAATATTTTTAATCTATTATAAATTCTAGTTATCACGAATAAAACGTGATTATTACTATCAATTTCAATTTAAAACAAACAAATTCCTTTCGCGATTCAAATCAATCTTGTTCATTTATTCGGAGGCAATAGATTAAAAGGCGGGAGAACCCTTTCAATTCCTTCAAATGGAATCGTTTCTATATTAAAATGTTAATTGCTATCGCAAAATTGAAACAATTAGAACATCAGCTAATAAAATTGACAATTACGGAAATAAACTGTCCAGACTTATCATAATTTTTACCTTCAACTATTTTGATTGAAGTGAAGCTGAATTGAGGCAATTATTATTTTTCTTAATTCTTCTTCTAAAAAATAAAACGCGTTGTTTATCGCGATTCGGGCAATTATTAGCCGCTAATTCAGAATTATTTAATAGTAATTCTAATCCTCTTTAACCTCCCCTTAACTAGTTTCATTCGATTCGACTGATTAAGATAATTTTGGGATTAGAATTCTTGTAATTTTAGGGTCGAGTATTGAATCAAAATTAATGACATTATCGAGTGTCGCTAAGGGAAATTATCGTTTTATCAGTCGAGGTTACGCAACGCGAACAATATTGTTTAAATAGACAACGCGTCCATCGAATCAACCAGTTGTTTCTCGGACACAGCCGATAAATACGAACAAGATGAAACAAAAACTAATTTAGAGTTTTTTGGTAGGCGTAGCCGCCTTCGCTTCTAATTTCAAAGAGCTTAGAGCCAAAAATATAGAATTTAATGCCGGGGTATATCCGCAGTGCAACCCTTTTAATAAACCGTGTCCCGGGGCAAACACCGTCTGCGATTGGGATGGAACGTGTATATGCGGATCTGCCAGCGTGCCCGTAGATACTTCCAAACTGGGTCAGGTAGATTTGGAATGCAAAAAGTGTAAGATAACGATCGAATAATATGTCACGAATCCGTGTAGATTGGTAATCGCGTCTATTTTCTTCGTAGTGTTCTGCAGACCCACTAATCCGTGCAAGGGGCTCAACACCAAATGCGACGAAGAACTCTGATGCGTATGCAAACCGGACTATAAGCCCTAGAATCCTTCGAAACTGGTTCAGATTGACTTGATCTGTGAACAAGGTAAGATAACGAACGGAAGATCAGTCGGCGCACCCAAATTATCGTTTCATTTTCGAATCTAGATTACGATTGCTTAACGACCAAAGACTGCCGCGGATCCAATATCAGATGCGATGAGGACACTAGAAAGTGCGTTTGTCTGGACGGCTACGAAATAGGATGGGAATCTGGTTCCAATTCGGATTGCAAACCAAGTAAACCAAATTTTTAAAATTATTCGATAAGATCCAACTTCTTTACAAATTGAATACGGTTTTTTAGAGCCGACTTTGAAATGCTATAAAAACGAGGAGTGCTACGGAAACAATACTTATTGCGATTATTACGGTCAAAAGTGCGTCTGCAAACACGGCCACGAAGTAGAATCGGGATCCGATTACAATTTGAATTGCAAACGGAGTAAATTATTGAAAACTATCGAATACGATCCGATTTCTTAACAAAAATAATACTTTTTTTAGAAGCAACGTAGGAATGCTCTGGCGACATTAACTGCTTCGGAAAAAATACAAGATGCGATTACTTCAAGGAAAAGTGCGCAGAATTTAAGGCGTAATTGGTCCGGTTTAATCTGATTTAACCGAGGTGTAGAACTGAGAAGGCTATGTAAACTTTAGTTAAATCTGATGAAACAGGCTAATTAGGCCTCGTCTAAAAAGGGTATAATGTGCCTTTTCCTTTTGGTACCTATTAATGCGTTATTCTTGTTTTAAGCCCCTCAATTATAAGTATCCGCTAAAGGGCGTAGGTTATAAGTAAATTTTCTTCGCTAAATTTGTCTGACAAAAATATTTAATATTACCTCTAAAATCGCTAGCGTAAAGACATATTGAGAAAATGAGACATCGGAAAATTAGTTTATTAAATTTCTATAATATTTAAAAATATTTTTTATTATACATTGTTCACAATATCATTATTTTAGTAGGCTCTCTTAGCATCATTTCACTCGTTAATGTTAATCACGACGGAAGTCAAAAAGAGAATAACAAAACACTATGTTACGAAATTAAAATTTTAAAGTCCAAAGAACCCTAACTTAGATTAATTTTGCAATGTACTGACTTTTACGGGTGTAGTCAAAAGGGATTAAAAGATTTAGGTTGATCAAAATGTAATTCTTGGTACTTTTGGCGTCAGATACGGCACAATTTATCCATGGAAACACAATGGAGTAGTTCTTGAACGAACTCCAGATTGCTTAACGTCAATGGAAGTAAACGCCGGTAGATATATTCTCTGTTTATGAGGAGCGAGACTGCCATTTAAAGCGTTTACTTTATACACAAACTATTTCGAATTCATTTTCGGTACTTTTGTCCAATTTGGTCTCCTTAGGCTCTCCGCATTCTTCGGATAAACCCTGAGCTCTTTAATGTAGTTTCCAGTCACGCATTATTTAGAGTTATCGTAATCTATCAGTAAGATTTTCCTCAAGCTTAGTTCCCAATACCGTAATCACTTCTTTCTGTTCCCAATGTAATCCATAATTTTCAAAAGAAATATGAGAAGCGCTAAAGAAAACATATTATTAGTATCCAACAAACTAGCCTGTCGTTAAGAAAATTATTACCAAGCCTTAGAATAATCTTTCGTTTATATCACTAAATTAGTTTTTGTTTTGTAAATATATAGTGATCAAAATAGCTAGACTTACAATTTTTATTAATATGCTCGTGTTCTTCATCCATTACGCTTAAATTGTATAAGTAATTACACCTTTTCTCCTCCTAATATACAAAATCAAACGGGTAAAAAACGCATACGATAGAGAAAAATGGGGTTGTTTCCCACAATAAAGCTTCTGATTTTCGCCGCGTGGTGACCCTAGTGAAACTTTACGGTACGAATATATACCACTTTTCCATACCCTAACTATTTTGGCCTTATGCCGCGATATCTTTTAGTGAATTGAAGCGTATAATGAATTTAAATTTTAATTTAAAGTTATAATATTGTTTAACTGAATCTAATTAATAACGAAGCTGAAAAATCAATTTAAAATTCGAGACGGTTTAGAAGATATTTAAGAAAATGTCCAAAAATTGAAAGAAATTTGACCCTTTAATACCATCTTAAGTTTGCAGCACGCGCTAAGCTGTTTTCCATATATCATTTACTCAAAAAAGCAAAGATATAACGGGCAGTATAGGCTTAGTCTTGCTGCAAACTTGGGGTGGATTGAAGAATCTAAAGGTGCTTTTACACGGTTATCCAAGATATAGGCGGACTGATACAAGATGTTAAACCTCTTAAGAAAAACTCTCCTTGAACAGAAGTACAATAGGTTTCCCGTGTTTAAAAAACAACAATTTTGAATAAAAAATGGACATCTGATGTTGGAAAAAAAATATGCTTCAGTTTTCTCACTATAAAAAAACGAAACATTTCCGATTACTTTCATAATGAAAAGTAGCCGTGTACATTGAACTTCGTTAGCAGACCAGGATACGAGGCGAGACCAGACGAAACCAGACCAGACGAAAGAGAGTTATGATGGCTTAAGTGATATGATCAACCAGCGCGGAAAGTCATCACCATTTGAAATCAACACAGCAACGACACGGCTTTCATTTATCAACAGAAAGAGACGGCCTGGCTACCAAGAATTGAAACATGCAAGCAGTGAGTGTTTTCGGACTCGAAAAATAAGATACCTACAGTCAGTAAAAGCTCGACAGTTCTTCAAACGCCCCCCGCGTGTCACCACCTTTCCGCGGTGGGGGGATTGAGCTGAGCTCCTAGGCCTAAAGGACTCATGACGAAGAGTGACACACTCCCTTTCTACTGAGTTGAGGCGCACCCTGCATTTCCGGACAACGTCTAGCCGTGGAGCGGGTGAAACTTCTCTGCGGGTGCTCTGTCTTAAATTGGAATGCTACTCTTTGTGGGTGCGGCTCGGGCTCATGCTTTGATTGGGTAGAGTTCTGGGGTGGATGGTGCATTAGTGTCGAAGGAGCTCTCCGCTGTCGACTCCCTAGGTCTTATGTTACCAAAGCCTCACTGAGTCGAGGACGACAGTCAAGCTCCTTATGGGTTTGGTTGGTTCGCTCTGTACTTTGCTGACCTCTTTCCTGGGATGGGGTTTTGCTGGTATCGACCTTCTCGGTCCTGGACGCGGTGATGATATGACGGCGGATACAGCGCTGGTGTGTGCAAACGGTACAGCGCTATATAAATCTCCAACTGAGTTCTTCAAACGATCTCGTTATTCTAAACATAAAAGGAGCTATTCAAGTTTAAAATACTAACGGTATGGAAATTAGTCTATTTTCAGTCTTTCAAGAAATATTTATTTTGATCTCAGGAGTAGAAACTAGCGTCTTGTCAGCGGGTTTGGAAAATAACCTCTCGACCAGCTCCATCCTTGAATTCTTCCAATGACTTTGAACAGTCGTATGATGAAAACATCAGCAATGGCCTTTTATTAGCACGTCTAAAGAAGAATTTCAGGCGAAAACTGGACCGGAAGTAATAGCCAATCGTCTACCGACAATGGGTTGTAAATGGAACATTCAGTTTAGAATATTTCTTGGTTTTTGTCCAAGAGGAATTTGCTGCTTCGTCGATTTAATTTCTTCTCTTCCTTGCCATACCAGACTGAATCATTCGTCTTCAACAAATCAGTGGATTATAAAAGATAATGTGCTGAAGTGTTAATTTATATTATAAGAATTTTTTACATGTTCACTTTGAAAATAAACATTTCATTTGGTGTGTCTATTAAGAAGTCTACGACCTACCTCATATAATTATGGGTTACATAGGACACTTTTGGATTCTCTGATACCTTGAGGTTTTTTATATTACAAGAATTTGTATTTACATATTTACTTTGTAAATAAACATTTCATTTGGTGTGTCTATTAAGAAGTCTACTACCTACCTCATATAATTATGGGTTGCATAGGGCACTCTTTTGGATTCTCTGATTCCTTGAGGTTAAGGGAAAATACTTATACTCCGTTACGTAGATATAAAATAGAGAAGTGTGAATCAATTGCACGGTGTTTTTTCTACTCATCCAATACTCTACATTTCTTTTTATCTTTTATTTTAGGTAGGGTTAGGTTAGGTTGGGATAACTTAACATCGGCGTCGGGGAGGTAAATTTTGGTTTTCCAACTTGTCTTCTTCTCGATATCCCAACAAAAAAGGGGGTCCCTGTTCAATGTAGAGCGCCGTCTAGTGTTTTAAATCGGTAACTTTCGGGGAAAAGCAGCCTTAAGGGGGTTAAGGTAAATTTTACTGCACGCTTAAGGGGGCGTCGTGCTCCGCCAATAAGTTAAAATTGAATATTGATTTTGATGAAAATTTAATTTGTGTTTTAAAACCTTAAAATTTTCACCGTCGAAACCTAATCATAACTTATTTGTGTTTCGAATATCCCCCTGAAGTGATTTTATTTTATACCATGAAAATATTTTTTAAAGGCATTAAGTTGTTTAAATCTTGTAATTTATAAAACACGAAGTTATCTTCTATCCATAATTGAATAAAAATCAAAGCGCGATTTTTTTTTTTCACAGTTCAAAGATAAAGCGGGAAACACTTTTTTATTCGTAGGACTTTTGTAGGATATATGTCGTTTTTTTCCCTGACGTCATTGTCTAACCGTTTTTACGATAAGATTGTGAGTCATTCGTCGTTTGGAATTGGCCCGAAATATTTTTGTCGCAATTTTCTTAGTTGTTACGTAGAATTAAGACTAAAAATAAATTCCGTTTTAATTACAGTACCGGTATGAAATGGTAATTAATTTTAAATTAATTCTGAATTCTTAACAATTATTTTATTTAAATTTAAATTGAGTTCTTATTTATTATTAAATTGTTTGAACGTTAAATGAATCGTTAATTCGATCTGAATTTTAATGGTAACGAAACGTTACACACCTCTAAATACAAGGTAAAGTTCAAAGGATTTGTCCTATCTAATGTTTTTATAAACACGTTTTAAACTTAAAATTAACCTATCAAACTTATTTAACGCGAAGTACGCGTAAAACCAACGAGTCTATTATTATTTTTATGTTACAGATTGAAATGGATGCGATGGAACCTGTATTGTTATAAAATTCACCATGTCAACGTATATTGACGTTAAATTGCCATCACCAATATCCGTAACCTCTTCATGACCCCTAGTTACATGCCACACGAATTTACGCAATACAAGATGGGCCAAATCTACGTGAGAAACAAACATTCCTAGAGGAAATTTGGATTTTATGGAGTTCTACTTGCCTTTTGCCCTAAATTATTTTCGTTATCTCTGACTGCTCTTCAATGAATACAAGAACTACACTCGCGTAGGAGTGGATGTTTTAAAATCAGTATTGGGTAAGTCCTTCTATTTTCTTTTTATTTATTATAGAATTTTGAAATTCTGTGATAAATTTTACAAAATAGAAGATTGCTAATTATTGAGTAACCTAAATTTGTTAAGATTTTCGTATCAACACCGAGTATTTGGAACCAGGATTACAATTTCGACCATTACTCGATACGCCATTAATTCCGTGGTGTGGTAATGCTTCAGATATCTCGCAATGATGTTAAATACGAGCATACCAGTTACTGACAATGTTGCGAAGAGCATGCCAGAATAGAGTTGAAAAAACTTGAATTTCTCCACACCTTTATTATTGTTTTTTGCAACGAATTCACGGAATTGTAACTGTATTTAGAACTTGTCTGTAAAAAAGCACGTGAGGTTTTATAGATATAGATAAATTGACGTCATGATAACGTAAATTAAGGGGGGGCCTATAAAATTATTATTTTTTTGAACGGTAGACTTCTATTGGGTAATTATAAAATTGAACGGAACTGGCTAGAAATGACATACCCCTTCACTTAAAACTGGGCAAATTGTCATAACCCCTGTCTTGCTAGAGTAATTTGGACTCTTCAGCTCGATATTTCTAGTCAAGAAGAGAGAGCGAGTGTTGGAATTTAGGCGGGCCGCGCTTGTCTTTTATGGAATGAAGTGAAATACTTTTGATTTGAGTCATAGTTGTAATAAAAACTTACTTGTTGAGCGTTTTCCGATACTTCAGTTTGCCGTAATTGGTCCATAATTACGTGTTCTCAAAGAACAACGTGTGGTTATTACGCCAAGGCCTAGCTAATTAACAACTTTACAATCGCGTATAAAGTTATAACCAAGGCTTAGATAATAGATTAGTTTGTAGTTATTATCTCTTTACCTCTATAACCATTCATTCATAGATTAGGATAATTATAGAAACTACTTAGAAGGTACGTTTCTCGTATCTAAATTTATCTAAAACACGCCAGGAATCTTTTAATTTCACGGAAGTACTTGACAAACTCGATTCCGCATTCAGTCTCGACTGTGTGTTAGAAAGAAACTGTTTACACTACACTCGAAACCCGGATAAAGTTTTTCAGGAAAATTTTGTCACTACTATGGAATAACGATAAAGACACGAGATTTTATTGAATTGGGTAATTTATTCTTGATAAGTTTCTTTATAAAGAATTAGCTGATAACGCGAATCAACGGAAATAATTTGTTACTGATAGACTGCGTTTTAACTTCCAGTTAAAGATAAAATTCAACCAAACGAGTGTCTAAAGTAATACGTCACTCTTTCGAAATCATCACGTTGACGTCATGATACATTATCGTAATTATCTGGCTGTTTCATGTCGTTGAACCTTATTAATTAACGAAATGGATAACATTTAGATGATTGGCAACTGTAAATTAGGCCTAGGGAATACATTTATTGACAATAGTGGATTATATTTAAAGGGAAACTGGCGCAATTCCATAATGAGTTGGCAGCGGGCCAACATGATTTTAAAATTAAACATACCATTAAATCTTTTTCTTATAAGTTACTGCAAACGTCTATAATTTATTCCATAAAAGTAAACAACTCCTGATATTATCATCAAGTGATGGACTATGAAGGAAAACTGGGCATTTGCTGATAGCTTACTTTTTTGAATATTATTTTAATATTATAAAATTTGCAACAGGATCTGTCATAATTATTCGGGTTAATATTTAATTATTTATTTTGGTAATGAATATTCTAAATGACGATTCGGGTGATAGTTTCTCGACAATACCATCAACATTAATTAACAATACTGCCACTAAAACTAAAATCACTCCCACAACTACATACACACGCGGTATATTCCCAAATACAATTACTTGACTAATTATAACCAATGGCATCGTAATAGATGCTATAATGGCAGCTACAGTACTGGGGTTTTCCAATTTAGTGGATTTGGCCTCGAAAGTCGAGTAAACTAACATGGAAAAACCCAATAGTATTATCAAAAAGGATTCGGATTTATACCAGGGACTAGAACATTCCGGAATAGTTGGAACTGAAAACTCGTTATTGATTTCGCTTATTGATAACATTACAAAAAATCGCATGCACATGACGTAAAACACTATGAGTTTTGGTGATAAATCCGTTGTTAACTTCTTCAGAACGATAGAAGAGGTTGAATAAATTAATACGTATAAAAACCCGGCTCCAATAGCTAGCGATCTTTCTCGGTCGAATCCAGTCTTAAAATGGGAAATTAACACAAGCGCGATGACGTTTGCCACTACAGCCATAATCGTAAGATTGGTAAAGCGATATTTTAAAAAGATTCGACCTTAAATAGCGGTCACGAAAGGAGTACTGCTTGTTATCGACAGTGATTCTGTTAGTGGTAGAGATTGGCCCGAGTACGTGAAAAAAAAAATGTAGATGACAGCAACGATCCTCGTAATAGCAACAAAGGTGCCTCCGACCAGAAGCTGAACTTAATACGTTGATGGATTAGAATGGGAAACAGGATAAACATCTCTACCATGACTCGATAGCTGATTAATTCCGACGTGTGGAAATGATAGAGATATCGCGTAATGACAAAACTTGGTTACTTTGCCTGTTTCTTCATTTTCTACTTCCAAGAGAGTTGGTACTGCGTTGTACCGATGTCTTGGACTTTCCTGGAAATATACAAGAGGCAATATTTTTAGTGATATTTTAATTAAATCCAATCGTTAGGAATAAGTATTTCAAAAATAAGTTGTTTAACCGGACTCGACAGCGGTCGCTAGAGTGTGTCGAATCGGAATCTGCCGGTACATTTACGGTATTAAGCTACGGGGCGTTGTTTACTATAAGAAATAAAGGATATACTACATATAGATCCTAATTAACCTTTTTGATGTAGTATTTTATATCTAGCCAGAATTAGCGGTTCCGTAAACGTTAAAATTCATCTTTACCTCGACTTCTTCGGTTAAGCGTCTGTATTCCATGTTTTTAACACACGATACGCGAAGAGTTTGATCGATAGAATGGAAAATAGAATACCTTTATATTCCAACTCGCGCTATAGAAATGCGTGAAAAACAAATTCCCACGTGTTTTTTTCGTGCCCTCGAAGCAGACGAGTACATGTTTGTTTTTTCGGCATCTGGTTACATCATTGGCCTCAGTTTTCGAAAAGTCATATAGGACTTCGCGATATAGTAGAAGAAAAATAAATGGACTAAAATTCTAGAACAGTTAAAGACGCTCCGAGAAGGATTTAGCGAATTAGAAGTTTAGAAATAAGCCTTACTTGTTCGTCGCTCACCCTCGCTTTGTCTTCCTCTCGCAATCTTTCCATTTTAATCTCTCAAATTATCGCGTTGTTGAGTTGTAAATCGATTAACTCTTTTAAGGTCCTAAAATTGAAATTTTATCCCGAATAACGATACTGGCTTTCGTTGAAAGCTGTGTGTAATTGATATTCAACTTATCTTGGAAACTGGGTTATTTCATAGGGTTTATCATTGATGATAGCGGCTCTAACATCGTAATTCGATTGGATAATTAAAAACAGGCCGGCAGGCCTGTTTTATATATAGGTGTCTCAAAATTTCATCAGAAAAGTCTATGGCGATTTGTCTTATGAGGTGGAAAAAATTGTCATAGTGATAACTGAGATTTTCTTCGTCTTCGTCCGACCGCGAGTCTGTTTCAGTGATAGTTTGCATTAGAAAGAGAGGGAAATGGGCTAGCTTATAAGCCAGTACTCTAAGTCCATCTCTAATCTATCACTAAGAAACGCACAGATAAAAGATTCGGGGGGTTTTAGCTTTTTACTCACTGCAACATAAGGTTGGAAAATGGTAAGGAAATTTTCCGCGAGTCTGTTTCATTGATAGTTTGCATTAGAAAGAGAGGGAAATGGGCTAGCTTTTAAACCGGTACTCTAAGTCTATCTCTAATATATCACTAAGAAACGCATCGATAAGAGATTCAGGGGTTTTAGCTTTTTACGCTCTGCAAAATAAGGTTGAACAATGCTATTTAGAAAATGTAAAAATTAGAAAGAGATAAGGTATGAATGAGTTGGACAAAAAACTTATCAGTCTAATTATATAGAAATAATAAAGTAAAAGGCAGGAAATACAAAAGACATACGCTTTCGTTAAAAAGAGATAGACAGCACTTGTCTAGTATTCTACATATTGTGATTATAGCAAGACGGATTTTTTTCTTGTATAATATGAGCTTAATATTTTTTATATATCAACAATTTATATATATTATTCCCCGAGGGTACATAAGCTGGGGTATTTGACATTAGCCCAAATGATACATAGAGATGGTATTTACAAAATGCCTTAGTAAAATGGACTCTGAGACAAATATAAAAAATTGATTAGTTTATAAAAATTGGCGGGATTTTCAAAATGTGTTTAACAACTTAAAGGGAGCATGCAACCTAATAACAAGTGATTTTTTTTATCGATTCCTTATCGATTAAATAGGCCCAATCCACCAGTCAAATATTAAACTAGAAATAAATTTAAAACTTACCCGGAAATTAGGCTTGCGGGATTCATGGAGAATAGGTGTAAGGTATAGCGAACAATGAGCCAAGGCCCACCCTTCGCATGAGATCCGGCGAGACGTGCGAGATCTCCATGAAATATTGGGAAATATTGGAAAATATTGGGAATTCCAAAACCACTTTTGGAAAACACTATCAAATATTTGTCGTGTGAGGGATCAGCGGCCCATTCTCGGATAATACGAAACACATACCAATGCGCGTGAACTATTTTTTTTTTTGTGGTTCAGAGGTTGCGAAATAATATTTATATTCTCTTTTATTATGCTTCCGAGTTATGTTTTTAAGCTGATGGTTGTCACACACTATTTTCGTCGTTCGAAAGCCTGGGCTTATACGATACGGTAAGTCATCCCCTTGGGTCAATAAATATCAAATTTCCATTTTAAATGCAAAATTTTGGTCTATCAAATTTAGATCAAAATGTTAACATTTATAATTGCCATCTTTAAAATTGTAATTGTATATTTGTTGATCCGCGGGTGGTTAAGACATAACCCCATCGTATGAACCCTGTCATTTGAACGACGAGAATAAAAAAACATGTCTCGAAACCTGTATATATAAAGGCGAAAATACTTCTCTATTCTACATTCAGTTCCGAAATTTTCAGCGGTTAACGCCAATGTCATTTATCGCACCAGTTTAAGTCTTTAATAAGTCGATATGGACACTAACGAGGAAAATTGTGAGTATTATTTCGCATTTGTTGCGTATGTTATTAAGGTTATAATTTGAATTGAAATATCTAGTATTTAATATAAGTTATTTTTATTTAGATATACAGTTAACGCCTTCAAGTAATAGTACATCGGATCTCTTCCTTCCCTCGGGATCTAGTGCGCAAGTAAAAAAAATAGAAAATCCGTATTGAGCAACTCTTATTTATTTATTTTTTCATTCATTTTAGGGTGAACAAGGAGTTGTGAAGACTACATCTAATGTTGTACCAACACTGAATAAATGTATTAGGAAAAGTGGAACTTTAACATCAATGACGTTAAAGAAAGAGAATCATTTTTGCGAAGAAGAAAGCAAACTCAGCACGATTCTTCAATACGTTGAATACGCCTTGGAAAATTTGAAAGAAGTGAGTATTTAGAAAACCAAATAATTTTAATGCGAAACTTATTCGTATTATTAGGTCGAAGAAACCACTACAGCTCGGAGAGCGTTGTTTGACTGCCAAGAAGCGCTATACCTTTATATGAAGGTAATAGAAGAGAAAAGGCGTTATAATATAAGATGTGATTTTCCTAAAAAAATTCAACGAGTGGTCGATGAGGTTGACTGGGCAACCCACAGAACGTCCAATCTGTTCAAGGACGAAACGTTCGAAAACATTTTGAAGTCCGCCTCCACCTCCTCTGATATTTTAGTAGGTGACCATATAAATTATTTTACTTATTAATATTTATTGAAGTAACGAGTCATTTTTCTCTATTAAGCGCTCAGCTGGACAAGCTACAAGAAAAGCTACTTATAGAGGTCAAAGGAAGAGGAGAGGAAGACTATAATATGTGAAAATGATGTAATTTTTGAGTGAAAAAAATTGTACTAGTTGGAGGAAACAATAAAAATGCAATCTAATCTTTGTATATTTCATGAATAGTATAAAGTCTTATATTTAGATTGTCCTATAAAACAATTTTTTTACTTACTTTATAATAGTTGCTTCTACAATGTTAAACGAAAATGATATCTAATAATATAAAATAATAAGAGCAAATCAGATCCGTCTTAGGATTCTGCTGAATATTTTTTTACTCATCAACAATTTTAAAATGAGGTGCCGCAGGGTACATAAACTTGGGTATTTTACATTAGTTCTAATGATAATAAAGGTGAGATTGCCAAAATACTCGGTTGAATCCTATCCTCTATACTCGGCGTGCCTTTGATCTGACAGTGCAGTCAAGGCGGGGGATTTTTCTGCCGCCGCCAAATTGTAATTCCTATTCATTTTAACCAATAATTACGGTAAAACCGATTACTATATAGTTTACAATCGCGAAATATAACGTTTTTAAAAGTATACATTACTATTTTATTAAACTTTTCAATTTTAATTGTATACTATCAAATTTGTTATTTATTTTTAAATTTCGCGAGAGACTACTCTCTGGAGGGTTCTTGCCTGTCTTTAGGAATATTACTCACGCAGCCCAAGGTCTATTTACTCGGGTATATTCAGAATGCCAAGATTCGAATAAATCCTATCTCATTTAAAAAAAGAAAGCCAAAATTGGAGGCAACCCAAAACAAAATGACGAGACAATCATAATCATACTTAAAGTCTGCCTTCTCTAATACTATGCCTATCTGTAGGAAAAGAAAGGGGGCGTTTATACCGGTTAAAAAATACCGTTGGTTATGATTTACTTGGAGGAAAATATATATGAACGGAAGGTTTATAATCGAGAAAACACTTTTGTGTAAATAAATTAGGATTTATTTTCAGTGTTAAATAATTAAAGAGTGATTTTAAAATATTAATATTTAAAACAATTTATTAAAAATAAGCTCACTTAACAGTTAAACTTTCATTACAACTCACAAGCATCTAATTAGTTAGAATTTAAGTGTTGTTTCTAATTAAATATTCTCACATGCTCGCGACCGAAGGGTTTTTAATTGAGTTTTTTACGCCCTTTACCCGGCAAAGCGAATAGTTTTTATTAAAACGTAACCGCTTTTTCAATTGGAAAAAAATTGGAAACTTTTCTAATCAAATCAAAAATTTAATTACCTAGATGTCGCCAGGGGCTCTACGATCTTACTTCGAGAGAGCCGCGTGTATTTGGCTCTTGGCACTTCTCTAATACTAGGCCATGAAATGCGAGCATGGAGCCTGTAATACAGGGAGTAGTAACTTCCTTCCCCCTCTAGCTTTGAGCAGTGCTAAGGAAGCTTAGACAGAAATTGTCCAAAAAAGGGGCAAGAAATTTTCCTCCTCCCCACTTTTCCCCGTCTGAAAAGCCGAGCCTATGTAAACAAAAAAGATGGCCGCGAATTCCCGCGATTGAAAACTAAGCCTAGGCCCTAGGATCATAAAGTGGTTCTAATTTCGTTAACTTATTTTAATATAAATTTTTGTCTTAACGAAACTAAACTACAAATACTAAAACGGGTTGTGGTAGATTGGATTAATTTGACGTTAGTAGCATAAAAGCAGATTCATTAGTATGTTCCCTGCATTTTGTTGGAGGATAAGGGCAAACTAGTGATCATCCGTTTCAGACTTGAATAAAGAATTCTGGCCAACATAATACTTCCATAGTATAGTTCGAACGAAGCCAGAAAACAACCCCTTTCCGAACCCTACTTAGTCGCTTTCTAAGAACTCCACACCCCCAACCCCCACCGGGTCTTGTTTACTTTCGACGAGATGTTGGTTAAGATCGAGACATTTTTCACGCCGTCTATACGAGCTTCGTTGAAACGAGCTAAAACATGATTCTTTATGTAAATTGAATTTCGAAGGAACATTAAAAATCGTTCGTTTAATATAAAATGTCCAAATCGACTTGAAAAATTACGTCGAACATAGACGCGGGGAGCTAGAAGTTTTTGAATGCTATACGCGATATAAATCAGAAGATATTACAATATGAATAACAGCAAAATCGTAACCTTCCAAATAAACGTTTAAATAAACTAATCTCTGTTAACCTTAGAGTAATTATAAGAACGCTACTCCCTAGAATAGGTATTTAGTTTGCTAGGAAATTTTTACAACATTTTTACGAGCGATAGTTTTTACGCGACGTACTTCGAAAGTCGCCAGATCGAGTCTGAAAAAAGTCAACTTTAACTTTAATTATCTAAGTAACTATTTTGGGTTTTGTCAAATTAAAAGTGTTAGGGCGTAGTATGGATCATTGACTTTTAATGACATAATTTTCATTCGGTTTGAAAATAGGAGAAGTTACCTAAATACCTATGGCAAATATACAAAATATCCGATTTTCTTAAGGGCCATTCTGATCTGATACCACGTATTGAGCTATATTTCCTCGAGATAGTGTACGTCCACTACAGATTCTGTCCCTTCGAGATTCGGTCCAATCGAGGTTTTGTACATTCGAGCACGGGCAACTTAGATCAGCTCCTCCGTCGCCTATAAGGCCCGCCAGCTTCGGCAGAGCTAATGTTAAAAATCGTATGAAAAGTTTCGTTTCGAGTGTTCAAGCGGAGTATTCAACGGTTAACCCAGGCTTAACATTGCGTATCACTCCGCGCTAGTTGTTACTCAATTGCCTGATTTTTAGTACCAATTTTCGCCACGGAGCACTGGCCTCCGTGACTCGCTTTTCAATGGGAAATGGTTTTTTCAAAGTGACTTATTTCCAGATTTGTTTTCAAATACTTCTAGACATTATTCAGCTTTCGATTTTCAGTGAGATATCAAGTACGTTTCGAACTCTATTTTAAGACTAACTTCATAATTTTACACCCATTAGTTCGTTCACAATATTTTTTTTAAAACGGGGGTCACTTTAAGGCGGGGAAATTGAAACGTACGCGAATTACCATTGAAAACCTAAGCCTAATTTTCAAATCTCGTGAAAAATTAAATTTCATATTATTACGCGGGAGTTACAGACGAGGCTTAGGTTTTCAAGTTTCTTAAGAGTAATAATTTATATGTAATTGAAAATCAAATCAGAAATTAAATAAAAACCTTTACTCTTTACTTACAAATTTAACAGGCGGAGATGGTTGATCATTGACCTCGGTGTGAGTTTCAACTCTTAAGACAACTAAGGACATTGTGAGAGCTATCTTTCTTTTATATTCTATATTAAGTAGCGGATACTTTAATTGGTAAGTAAAGAGTAAACGTTTTTATTTAATTTCTGATTTGATTTATTTTTAATTACATATAAATTATTACTCTTAAGAAACTTGAAAACCTAAGCCTCGTCTGTAACTCCCGCGTAATAATATGAAATTTAATTTTTCACGAGATTGGAAAATTAGGCTTATGTTTTCAATGGGAATTCGCGTACGTTTCAATTTCCCCGCCTTAAAGTGACCCCCGTTTTTAAAAAATATTGTGAACGAACTAATGGGTGTCAAATGGGTCTTAAAATAGAGTTCTGGGTCTTAAAATAGAGTTCGAAACGTACTTGATATCTCACTGAAAATCGAAAGCTGAAAAATGTCTGGAAGTATTTGAAAATAAATCTGGAAGTAAGTCACTTTGAAAAAACCATTTTCCATAGAGTAGCATTGAAAAGCGAGTCACGGAAGCCAGCGCACCGTGGCGAAAATTGGTACTAAAAATCAGGCTAGTTTGCAATGGAGTAACAACTAGCGCGGAGTGATACGCAATGTTAAACCTGGGTTAACCGTTGAATACTCCGCTTGAACACTCGAAACGAAACTTTTCATAAGATTTTTAACATTAGCTCCGCCGAAGCTGGCGGGCCTTACAGGCGACAGAGGAGCTGATCTAAGTTGGCCAGGATTTAAGATTCGATAATGCCGCCGGGTACATAAACTTGGGTAATTGATATTAGCCTGAGAGGTGAGATTTACAAACTGGCTCAGTAAAATGGACTCTGAGACTTACATATAATAAATTGATTAATGTTGATTTCTTTAGTAAATGACCTACTTTGATCTACTGACATTCGTATGGATAGAGATAACAGATAAGGGGAGATAACGCCAGAGAAAATATACTACAGGAATAGAGCGCTCCCCGCTCCACAAAACAAAAAAGATGTAGCGGGCGGCGGAGTATCCGGTTATTCAATAATAACCGGAAGTTTCTCCGGCCTGCGGGTATAGATGCGCGTATATAGATTTAAGCCTAAACTAAATAGCTACAAGTTTGGCCAACTTTCTATTCCTATGGTATTTTTTCTTTATATGTAGTCACCTGTTCTTACAACCGGTTTAATTGTAAACTATGTGTTATATTTCATAAGTTTTACTTATGTTACGAAAAATTTCATCTTATTATTTTATCGCCTACGGCCAAGTTAAACAAACAGGGCATTAATTAGTTGATAATAGTCGGCGGGAAATTAAAAACAAGCCTTGCCTCTTGTAATATTTAAGTTAAGGTTAGGTTAGTTAAACTCTAGAAATAGCCCATTACTCCAACTAGCTAATCGCTACAACTAGCCCATCAGTCCAAATAGGTCATCTCTCTAACAATTTACGTACATACACAGATACGTAGGGATCTATCTACGTACATATTATAAAGCAACCTCTAATTTGTATAATTTTGAAACGTATTTCATTAAACAACACCTTTGTCAAATATATTATTTTAAACCAGGGTAGCTTTACTTATATTGTCACGTGGTAATCTGAGAGTTACTTATTGGTTTTTCCGAACTTGTTTTTTTTTAAACTTTTTGTTTGTTTTAGATATAAAAATTATGGAGAGAATTTTAAATGATAATTATCTAGTTTTAATTGATTTTTATTTCAAAATTCACTAAATTATATTTCATTTTCAATCAAAAATTGAACGGAAACGTTTGCTTAAGAAATTTTATAAATAAAGCGAGTAAAATAATACGAGTATTCTTCTCATTCATAACTGAATACAAAAATATATTGAGGGAGAGAATATCGCGAGGTACTGTACACGTGCTTTTAAGCGATTTATTCACTTTTACGTTTAAGATAATTGTGGTTCCCCAGTTTTAAGTGAAAATTACCAGTTTCCCAGTGATTCCCTATATTTAACTGGAAGTATTATACTAGTTACGTAGCTTCCTCTACTTTGTACCTTGTACTTTATATACAAACTCATTAAAATTAGTCATTCAAAGATAATATGAAGATAAAGTACTGTGTTTATCCTGGGTGTTTTAACAGAACACGCAAAAAGGGTGCAAGCGTGAATTTTTTTCCCTTTCCAAAGCCCGGAAGACAAGCCATAAAATGTGCAAAATGGCTGCTACTTTGCAAAAAAACATGTCCGCCAAGTTCTGTAAAGGAACATTGGTATATATGTTCGAACCATTTTTTGGGTGGCAAAGGTCCAAATGAAGCACATCCAGATCCATTACCCGTATTGATGAGTGTGGGCTCATTTGTTCATAACGATGAATGGATTTCTAATGACAATATAGTGTTGCGACGGAGTAATGCTTATGACGGTAACTGGTTGAAAATGTCTTCTTGTTTTCAAGACGATGACACGGTCAAAAGGCTTTGTTTTAATTACCAAGATATTCCTGACAAGCCTAATAGTCTACATTTCAATGACTATGACGCAAGGAAAAACAATGATGTTTCTATGACAAATCCGATCGGCTCAAATGACTGTTTGACAAATTCGGTCAGCTTAATTGGCTGCTTGACAAACCCGGTCAGCCCAAATGGCTGTTTGGCAAACCCGGTCAGCTCAATTGGCTGCTTGGCAAACCCGGTCAGCCCAAATGGCTGTTTGACAACGCCGGTCAGCTTAATTGGCTGCTTGACTAACCCGGTCAGCCCAAATGGCTGTTTGACAACGCCGGTCAGCTTAATTGGCTGCTTGACAAAGCCGGTCAGCCCAAATGGCTGTTTGAAAAAGCCGGTCAGCCCAAATGGCTGCTTGGCAACGCCGGTCAGCTTGATTGGCTGCTTGACAAACCCGGTCAGCCCAAATGGCTGTTTGACAACGCCGGTCAGCTTAATTGGCTGCTTGACTAACCCGGTCAGTCCAAATGGGTGTTTAACAAAGACGGTCAGCTTAATTGGCTGCTTGACAAACCCGGTCAGTCCAGATGGCTGCTTGACCGGGTCAAAGCCGGTTAGCCCAGATGGCTGCTTGACCGGGTCAAAGCCGGTCAGCCCAGATGGCTGCTTGACCGGGTCAAAGCCGGTCAGCCCAGATGGCTGCTTGATCGGGTCAAAGCCGGTCAGCCCAGATGGCTGCTTGACCGGGTCAAAGCCGGTCAGCCCAGATGGCTGCTTGACCGGGTCAAAGCCGGTTAGCCCTGATGGCTTCTTGACAAGATCGCCTAGATTTAGTCTAAGTTCGATACATCAGAATTACAACTGCAAAGATAATTTGTCAAAAAGTACAAAAATAGTAGCACAGAAACATGTTGGTAATAATAAATTAACGGAAATTTGTATGTCAAAAAAAATTGAAAACAAACACAGAATATACTACCTACGGCACCAAGAATGGATTAAAAAAAAAGGCCGCTCATTATAAAAACAATCAGTCTCAAATTGCGAAAAACAGAGCCTAACATTACAAAACAAATCAATCGCAAATTGCTAAAACGAGACCTGTTCACTATAAAACAAATAAATCGCAAATTGCGAAAAAGAAAGCCCGGCGTCATAAAACCATTCAATCTCAAATATCTAAAAAGAGAGCGGTGTATTATAAAACAAATCGATCGCAAATTGCTAAAATGAGAGAAGTGTACTATAAATCAAATCAATATCAAATTGCTAAAATGAGAGAAGTGTACTATAAATCAAATCAATGGCAAATTGCGAAAAAGAGAGCCTTGTACTTCAAATAACAAAAAAAATGCAGTTTACCGTGTGTCTAATCACGTGTTATTTAAAGGTTATCAAGCTCGGTATGCTCTTCACCATTCACAAAAGGAAAAGGACAGATTAAATGCATGTCGAAAATCTAATCCTGAAAAATACATTAAAAATCAAGCGAAGTATGTCGAAAAAAATCGACAATTGATTTTCGTTAGAGAGAGAATTTCAAGAGATAAATATTACAAGAGTAATATCGCTTCAATCAGATCTGCGAAGTTAGTTCGTTACTACAAAAAATACAGAGAGACCCAAAAAAGATCGCCTAAAGCCAGGTACCCACGACTCTGTGCTAAAACATTTAGACAAGACTTTCTTGCAAAGAAATTGGTTGTACGTGCTCTGGGAAATGTAGCTGATAGTTCCGGGAGACTAGCCCCAAAAACTGTACAAACGCAGGTCGAATCTTGGGTTTTGGCTGGCCAGGCTTTGAAAATGAAAACTAGTTTATATGCCAAACTTGAAGCTCAATCCTCCGAATTGGGTAAACGATGCCAAAGTATTTTGAAAAAATTTCCCGACGGGCAGTTAGACCCCGATAAGTTGTTAGAAGGTATTGGAGGCAAAAGAATTCATTGCTCCAATTGCGAACCGTTCTTTTGGGACATTGCCTACAATCCATTAAGCAAAAACGAGGAAGCTCTGGAAGTAATGGACGATGGTGTCATTTCAAATGCGTTTAATGTTCTACCACCTAACGAACAAGAATATGAAGAGACCATCACTTTGGGAGAAAATGATATGCCTCTACCCGAGAATGAGGTCTATCACGAGATAGTCGAACCTAGTCAGGCAATGGTAAAAAATCCAGGCGTATATTGAGAATGTGGATCTTATTGTAATATTTGGGAAAATTCCCTTCAAAGATTCGCTGACATTATTCTTACCTACGCGACATGCAAAGATAGTACAATGACGGAATTTTACTCAAACATTGATGAATGTGCGTTGCGGAACTTGAATTGGCCAGTAAATCCCTTTAAAGAACACTTTAAGGAAGACCCTCATTTTAAAATGTATGTGCCATGGCGTTACCCTATAACTCAAGGCCACAGCCTCGCTGGTTTAGAGAAAAA
Source organism: Odiellus spinosus (assembly GCA_963920705.1). Taxonomy (NCBI): domain Eukaryota; kingdom Metazoa; phylum Arthropoda; class Arachnida; order Opiliones; family Phalangiidae; genus Odiellus; species Odiellus spinosus. The sequence goes on along the minus strand of OY987225.1, from coordinate 9,774,884 downwards.
GACTTCTTAGGGAATTGGCCCCACACTTCACTGCCTTAAGAACTTTCGTCAAAAGTGTTTACGTATTAAGAGCGCTCGCTCTAGGACTTAAATACCTTACAAACGTCATTGAAAGGGCTGACATGAAATAGTTAAAAGAAACTGCATAGCCTAGAACGCCTTCTAGTTGACAAAAGAAATAAAAAGCGTAAAGACATTCAAACAAACGTAGAGGGCGGTATAGAAATAGCGATTCGACCCATTCTTAATGAGGAAGAACTGAGAAAGACGTACCAGAAACAGTACACTCATTGTTTCAGAGAAATTAACGAATTTCACGACACCCCTTGTGACTGCTGTGAGAGACTGTATCAATTGAAGAGCCTAAAAACTCTCGAAAAATTGGCTTCAAAATGTAAACTAGAGAGCAACCAGGCGCTAAACACTTTACGAGCGGCGTGGCAATTACAACGCCCAGAATGTCCAGATTTCGATTATTATGCTAAAATTAACTTGTGTGACTGTTGCTTCAAAGCGCTTCTAGCTGAGAAGGTACCATCAATATGCTTCTTGAATGGACTTGAAGTTGATCCGGTACCCAAAGAAATTTCAGAGTTAAACATTTTTGAAAAAATGCTAATACAAAAAGGGAAAGCTTTTCAAACTGTCGTTCGATTAGGAACGCAGTTAAAAACTTATAACCATACCGGTCTCACCAGGGCGGTTAAAGGAAAAGTCGTATACTTATCACTTCCCTTGCAGAGTAATACGGACATGATTCCGAAAGAATTGCCCAAAAATCACGAGTTACACATTCTAGTGAATGGCTTACCGACGCAAAACAAGTTGGTATGGCAGTCCTTGGTTCGTTTGGACCGAGTGCGCGACGCCTTGATTAAACTAAAAGAGATCAATCATTTATATTCCGATCTCGAGGTGGAGAAATGTGACGATGATTACATTTGCGGAACCGTCGAAAACGAGAAATTACGAATTTCTACTCAACCTGAAGCGTTGCTAAAAAAACTGACAAAAACGCAAGAAAAAGAAATTTACGACCATTATTCGATTCACCCAATAAACGGGAAGAATCCGAAAGATATTCTCGAAACCTTTCAAATGAAACGAGTCGAGGGCGAGCCTTTGAGCCTTTTCGAAAAAAACCTCGATTACCTTTGCTTTCCCGATTTATTTCCGACTGGAATATTTGGCCGTTACGCTGAACGGCCTTTCGGTGATTTGAGAGACTCTGACTTTAGAGTGTCACGAATCAGAAACAAAAACAGGAGGTTCTCTTTGAACGAACAGTACTTGTTTCACACCTTTTACGAGAGTGAAGTCAAATCTATGACTAGCGCCATCAATTACATGATGAGAATGTCCAATTCCAAACGAATGACAGTAAATTCTCTGATCGAGAAAGTCGACGCTAAAAATACGGAGCTTGTAACCGCGTTGTCCTCCTTCATGCGAAGGTACGCAAGAATATTGGTTTCAACGTACTCTTGATTTAAACACCATGCGTCGGGAATTTGGTACGCCGCATTGGTTCGTGACCTTGTCCTGCGCAGAGTACGATTGGGTCCCTTTGCATGATCACTTAAAACAATATCAAAATTCCAGCTGGACCGTGGGTGAATTATGTAGCAACGACCCCACGGCAGTGAGCCTACATTACCACAATAGATTTCGCTCGATTTTAAGAAACCTTATTCTAACCAAAGACAATCCCGTTCATGGTCTTGTCGTCCATTATTTCTGGCGCGTTGAGTACCAGTCGAGAGGAGCCCCGCACGTTCACATGGTGTTGTGGATTAAAGACGCACCCCAAATTGGTGTCGCCAAGAAGGAAGAAATATTGGCTTTCGTAGCTAAGTTCGGTACTTGCTCGCTCCCCAATAAGATTGCCAGCCCGACTTTGTTCGAATACGTGGACAAATATCAAAGACACAAATGCAATCCGTCCTGTGAAAGAAAGGGAAAATGGGCTAAAAAATCCGAAACAAAGTGCCGCTTTAAATTCCCCAGAGTCGTCACAATGCATGCTAGATTACACGATGTTCAGACCACAATAAAACAACACGTGGCTGGTAAAACCGGTCGTCTCTACGAATTTCCAAGAAAGGAAAATTCATAAATGACTATGCAAGCCAATATGGACATTCAATTCATCGCTGACAAAGATAACGCGCTCGCTACTTACGTTATCGGTTACATTTCCAAAAAGGTGAAGTGAAATGATGACGATCTTTGGAACGAAATGGCTGGTAAAGACCTACACAGTCGCTTGTGGGCCTTTGGCCTCAAGAGATTGACGCACAGAGAGTGCGGTGCGTACGAAATCGTGGACCGTATTTTAGGTCACCATTTGTACGGAAAATCCGAATCGATGCTTTACGTTAACACGTATAAGAAAGAAAATCGAAAACGCTTGTTGAAGCCATTCAAAGATTTGAAAGCTTTGCGAGATACGGACCCTGAAAGCGATGAGATTTTTGCTATCCAAATGGTCGATGACATATATCCGAATAGACCGGATGTATTGGATAATGAATCTTTGTACGAATTTGCCAAGTTCTACGAGCGAAAGCCGCTCAAAGGCGACCCACCAGAAAACAGTTTGATTTTGAAAAATGGGAAGGGTATTCTAAAAAAAAAAAAAAACCAAGCCGTTCCTAATTCAGTTTCCGAATCATGATCCCGAAAAAAGCGACGAGGAGCGAGAAAATTACTCTCGCGCTTTGCTCATGCTTTTTCTACCTTGGCGAGACGAAAGTTCTCTTTTGGAAAGTCATTCGACATATACTGAAGCGTTTGATAGCCACTTACCTAATTTGGAACGGATGAAGGCTTACCACGAAAATCTACAGTCAATTAGCGCAGCTCAGAGAAAACTTCAAAAGGTTCAAAAGAACCAAGTTGCTAAAGAGGCTCAAACGTCTAAAAGGGTAATGTCAAATGATGACCAAGCTATTGACGATGTTCATAACGCTCTTCAATGCCAAGAAATTGATGAAACTGAGTTGTACTGGGCTGAAATTGATGCAGCTTTAGGATAAAAAAATATTGAGAGCGGGAGCGAATCACTAGAGCAACAAGTCGCTCTCTTGTATCCCGATCAAGAGGAAATATTCAAAAAAGTTGAAAGCTATTTTGCCGAGCAAGATGTTTCGAAAAAACCCCTTTGCATGTTTGTTAGCGGGTTCGGCGGCACGGGAAAGAGTTTCCTTATACAAACCATAAAAAAGATGATGGTTACACGTTTTCCTCGTACCGTGGCCCTGGTAGCGCCAACTGGATTAGCAGCTTATAATATAGGCGGACTTACTTTGCCCAAACTGTTAACGATGCCCATTGATTACGGAAAAACGGCAAAATACCGAAAACTGGGTCCGGAGAATTTACTCATGCTGAAAAAAAATTTGGGTAACTTGAAATTACTTGTTATTGACGAAGTATCCATGGTCAGTTCTCTGCTCCTAGCCTACACTCATTTGAGACTCACTGAAATCACGGGTAATGACGAGGAGTTGTTCGGGGGAATTTCTATACTGGCATTCGGCGATCTTTTGCAATTGCAGCCAATAAAGGGTGATCCTCCATTTTGCAAACTCAGTCATATGGAAGCCAGCCTTAAAATTGGAGCAGTTGGAGGTGAAAATCTGTGGCAAAACTATTTCGAATATGACGAATTGACGATTAACAAACGGCAAAAGGATGATACGATCTTCGCCGAATTGCTTTCTCGAGTGAGAATCGGTGAAATGTGTGAAGCTGATGAGAAGTTGTTACGATCTAGAGTGATTAAAAATGCGGATAACGCCGAAATCGTTGCCGAGTACTTCTCAAAACTGGTGAAAGAAGAGCAAAGTCCTGTTTGCTTATTTGCTACTAACGAGTTGTGCAAGAAAATGAACTCTATAATGTTGCAAAAGTGCGATAGTCCGATAATGGAGTTCTTGTGTGAAGACGAAATATCTGACGGTGGTAAAGGACTTAATAAAACAGCGAGACCCTTGCTTAAAAAACTGGAAAAAAAGACATCCGATACCGCTGGTTTAGAAGCGAAACTGAGGCTCTGTGTCGGTGCCCGAGTCATGCTTCGAAGAAACCTATCATTAGAGGAAGGACTGGTGAATGGTGCCATGGTAACTTTGAAAAACGTGCAAAAAGATGCTGTCGGCAAAGTGACGACATTGTTCGTTTTATTCGATAATAATGAGTTCGAATCATACGCGATAGAGAGAGTTAACGCCAAATTTGAACTCATGAAAAACGTTTACGTCAAACGATGCCAATTTCCCGTTACGCTAGCTTATGCCATCACTATTCACAAAAGTCAAGGAATGAGCTTAAAATGCGCCATTATAGATTTGGGACCATCATGTTTTCAAAGTGGCATGGCATACGTCGCATTGTCTAGAGTTACGACTCTTGAAGGTGTTCATCTTTTATGTTTCGAGCCAAATAAAGTTTACGCTGCTCCGAAAGCTAGTCGAGAGTACAGTCGCGATGAAAAGTTTCGGATCGTTTTTATTTGATCGCCATTTTTTTCTATTGCAAGTAGAAGAGTGGTTGAGGGCTTTTTGGAAAGCGTAGGGTCAGGAAAATGCTATATCACAGAATCACAGTTATGACTTTATTTTCTCAGACGCAAGGCGCAAAAAGGCTTGAGACCTCGGAAATGACTACATGATATAATACCCGGATATGGTTGAGAGTAATCTCGTTGCACGCAGCATGACAAGCAGAAACCATTGGCGTTTACAAAATTGAAATATGACCATTAGAAGCAGAGTTACAGGCGAAATAGGCACGGCGAAATCTTCATAATTGAAGCCTAAAGAAACTTCGTTACAGATTAGGAACAAAGCGTTGGCAATGTTACGAGAATTAACTATACCGAGATTTGGGGGGTCTGTCATAAAATTTTAGATTCGAGTGTTTATCAATACCAGGAAGATTCTACTTTGGCTCAAATCGTAGGGTTCATTGACATAAGTGGATCAAGCAGAAGTTTGTTTCTAATCCGCTTGGAGTCAAACATATGTCCTAAAATAAAACAATGGTGTCTCGCTACATTAACAATTGTATAGATGTGAGTGATAAAAGAGACTACAACCACTAACTACGTATAGTGGCACTCTCAAAAATATTCCTTATTGATATAGAAATGTAATTATTAAAACGCCAAGGAAACGTTACAACCTGTAACGTATTAACTTGATCCTTCTGAAAAAAATTTTCTCTAGCGTGTCGTCTCTTAATTTAGTAACATGGTTTTTTATTAACATTTACGTCTTTTTAATTTTTATCGCTGTTCTTCAGTGAACAACTAAAGGCGTAAATGTTAATAAAAAACGAGAGAGGGCAAAGTTGAAACATCAGTATAAAATGAATTGAATGTTCACACGTTATACATTACAGTTTCAAACTTTAAAAATGGCAGATAGGATTAATGTCCGCAACCAAATAGTAGCGCTACACGGAGAAGGTCTCAGCAACAGAATGATCGCAAATAGATTAAATATCGGCTTAGCGACAGTCTGTAGATGGGTTGATAGATATAGAAATAACGAGTTTGACGCAGGTAGGGATAGAAATAGAATTGGACGGCCTAGAGCTTTGACAGCGAGAGACCGTCGGAGGCTAGTAAGGAGCAGCAGAGCGAATCCTTTTCTCACCGCACGACAAGTCAGAGCTGAGACTGAAATGCGAGTATCAATTCCGACAGTAAGAAGGGTTCTTAGGAGTGAAAATCTCAACGGTCGTCTAGCGTGCAAGAAGGAAAAATTATCAGCTGCAAACCGACGAGCTCGATTCGAATTTGCGAGGGAACACTTGGATTGGACTCCAGAACAGTGGGAAAGGGTGGTCTTCACTGACGAAAAGACATTCGTTATCGGGCACAACGGTCAAGTAATGTATTCGTCATTTGCGTATACTTTATTGTTCTCTAATAATTTTATCCCCGATCATTTTTAGATTTGGGTTAGGAGGCCAGTCGGGCGCCGTTTCGATGAACCATACATAACAGAGGTGCAAAGGAGCGGAAGATTTACCGTGAACGTATGGGGCTGGATGTCGGCGATTAGCTCGGGGTGCCTTATTCGCATTGAAGGACGAAATAACGCTGAGCGATACGTTGAAATGCTCGAAAACCATTGCGTACCCAGCTTCATGGAAAGGTTTCCGGATGGCAACTTTGTGTTCATGCACGATCGATCACCGATCCACACTGCTCGCAGATCGACAGCGGCGTTGGAGCGACTCAGGAGGGAAAATGGATTTAGGGTATACGATTTTAGCCAGTAGCGTTAATAAACGACTTTCTGTATCATTTTAACTGTTTTAGATCATGGACTGGCCAGCCAAAGGCCAGGACATGAATCCTATTGAAAATGTCTGGGCCGAAATGGTTCGAATTGTCAACCATGAAAACGTAAGAAATCCAAATCAGCTATTCGACGCTGCTCACAATGCCTGGGAAGAGTTAAAGTTAAATCGAGAGTTGTGGGCTTCTTACCACCAGTCATTACCAAGAAGGATGACGGAGGTGTTTAGGAAGCGAGGATACTGGTCGAAATATTAATTTAAATAATGTAACAATATATGTGAAATTTTAAAAGATCAAGAAATTACTTGAACAGATCACCGGTGTTTTCTTTGGGCATCCTATATTAAAATGATATTTTATTACGCGTATTATTATTTGAATATTCTTTCAAAGGAACAAAGCAACTAAGGCACAAGTTAATTACTAAGATCACTGATTAAATATTAATATAACCTGCGAAAACCCTTTCGTAACTTGGAAGCATAAACCTATCCCAAAATAATTAGACGAATTTAAAAGCGGTAGTTGGCACTGCTCCATCCTAATTCCGAAAGTGCCGGAGGAAAGCCCCGAACTTATGATAATTTGGAACGATATTAATAGGATATTTAAGGCCATGTTACTAAATTAAGAGACGACACGCTAGAGAATTTTTTTTCAGAAGGATCAAGTTAATACGTTACAGGTTGTAACGTTTCCTTGGCGTTTTAATAATTACATTTCTATATCAATAAGGAATATTTTTGAGAGTGCCACTGTAGTTAGTGGTTGTAGTCTCTTTTATCACTCACATCTATACAATTGTTAATGTAGCGAGACACCATTGTTTTACTTTAGCACATATGTTTGACTCCAAGCGGATTAGAAACAAACTTCTGCTTGATCCACTTATGTCAATGAACCCTACGATTTGAGCCAAAGTAGAATCTTCCTGGTATTGATAAACACTCGAATCTAAAATTTTATGACAGACCCCCCAAATCTCGGTATAGTTAATTCTCGTAACATTGCCAACGCTTTGTTCCTAATCTGTAACGAAGTTTCTTTAGGCTTCAATTATGAAGATTTCGCCGTGCCTATTTCGCCTGTAACTCTGCTTCTAATGGTCATATTTCAATTTTGTAAACGCCAATGGTTTCTGCTTGTCATGCTGCGTGCAAGGAGATTACTCTCAACCATATCCGGGTATTATATCATGTAGTCATTTCCGAGGTCTCAAGCCTTTTTGCGCCTAGCGTCTGAGAAAATAAAGTCATAACTGTGATTCTGTGATATAGCATTTTCCTGACCCTACGCTTTCCAAAAAGCCCTCAACCACTCTTCTACTTGCAATAGAAAAAAAATGGCGATCAAATAAAAACGATCCGAAACTTTTGATCGCGACTGTACAATAGACACAGAGCAAAGTACAGAAGCGACCTTCCTCAATTAAAAGTGATTGCGAGGAAACCACCCAAAATGACAAAGAAGGTTAGCGTAACTCACGCGGATGCACCAGAAGATAGTAGCGCGAATCACGGAAATGGGATCTCTAATCCAGGCGAGAGTATCGCGATTAAAGGTTTCGCGAATGAAAGAAACACAAGTTACGCAAACTCATCCATACACGCCCTTTTATGTATGCCTGAGTTTGGACAATATGTCCAAAATAACGTTATTAATGCTGGTCAGGCTACTATAGCTCTGCAAAATTTATTAATTGAATTACTAAACCCGAATTCTAATCTGGTTGAATCCACGCAAAGTGTAAGACTATGTCTAAACGAAAGGTTTTGGAATGGACAAGTACAAGAAGATGCTGCAGAATTTACAAATGATTTGCTTAATCGGCTTATTGCCGAAAGCGTTGGTTTCGAAAATTGTCTTTCTCACGAGATTGAAGAACAAAGAAGGTGCCCAAATTGCGCAATGCGTCATCCTGAAAGACAGACAACTTCAATACAGGTACAGAATACCTCGTATTTGGTTAGCATCCCAAGCGATCAAAGTAGAATTCCGCGACCTGTTTGGTAAATGGCTGACTTTTGAGTCACGTTGCTTTCATTGTCAACATTATCCAATGGAATCTAGAAGCGTTTTGAACTCGGTGAATAAGTATCTCCTGCTAAATTTTGCTACGTTCGAATACGTGCCGCCCACGGTACCAAACCAGCAGGGGAGCCTGGTTAAACTAAGGTATCCGATAAGAAGTTTCAACACTCAAAGAGTACGAATTGGAGAAATGACATTTAAAACAAAGGCTATCGTTATTCACGTTGGGGAGTCGACGACATCCAGTCACTACTATACATTGATAGAAAAAAAGAGTGTCGGGAATAATTGGATGTTTTGCAATGATAAAAAACTAGAATCCAGAAGAAATTTTGTTAAAAACCTGACAGATGTAAATCTCCTCTTGCTTGAAAAATTTAAAAATAAGTTCGTGAAAATCTGGTACAATCGCAGAAATAATTTATGTTGAATAAAACGTACTGTCTAATGTTGAGGCCAAATTTAGACCAAACTAATATGTCATGTCAACGGAAGATTATTAGACTTGAGAGCCAACTCAACATGACAACTGAGGTGATTGGGATATTGAAATGAAACTCATCTGGTCGATACCGAGATCCCATATGGACATCGATATGAAACCAAACATGACACAAATATGACTTATGTTTTAGAGAGGTTGCATTGACATAGAGAACAGACGCTACACAAAAATTTGTTGCCGTTGAAACCAAACTTAACATAAATGCGAGATTACCATGATACCTAGATGATATTGTCGTTGCAAAGAAATCGAACATGACAACTAAATGATACCTATGTTAGAAGAAACTCAACATGGTACTTAGATGATATTGACTTGGAGAGGATAGACAATATGACACGTATCTCTACGTTGCTGACGTTGAAAGGAAAGTCAACATAAAACCTAAATGATATCGAAGTTGAGAAGAAACTCAACATGACACCTAGATGTCTTAGGCGTTGAGATGAAAGTTAGCTTGACACCTAGAAGATATTCACGTTGAGAGGAACTCACATAACACCTATATGTTAAAGACATTGAGAAGCATTTCACTATGACACCTTGAGAATATTTAAGTTGAGAGAAAACTCAACATGACTTTTAGATAGCATGGGTGCTCAGACAAATACAACGCGGCATCTAGATAATATGGGCGGTCGGACAAACTCAACTTGACAGCTTGATAAGCAGAGGGGGCTGACAACATGGCACGCAAATATCATGGGATTTGAGGCAAACTCAATATTACATCTAGACACGTAGGCGTTGAGACAAACTAAATAAGAAATGTAGATATCATTGGCGTTGAGATTAACTCAAAATGACTTAGTTCCAAAGCATACGAACAATAGGTGGGTGATACACGCGTGTATATAGTGGGGGTGGATAGTCGAAATGAGGGTAAGAAATCCGATATTCGGAGCAAATAGGATACGATGGTTTAAAACCGAACGAGAGGCAGACTTGCCCTGTCTTTCTAGTGGTGTAGGAACTTAATGTACAGGTGTACAATGTACCCTCTAAAATCTTTGAAGGACCTAAAATCGGTCAATATTTGCTGTGGTGCTTAACTGTGTCCCCCAATTCAAAAACGTTACTACGCGCCTGCGCCTTTGGAGAAGAGGGTGTGTGTGGTGGGGGGGGGGGAGTAAAGACATATGTAAAGTTACTTTATTTTAAAAAAAATTCCAAAATATATTTATCTTTAACGATTTTAATTATTTTTAGTCTTTACGGCTTAATACCTATAACTGTGGTTAGTTTGTGAAACGTTCAAAAGCACTTACTTTCATTTAATTCGGTGTAATTTATAATTAATAAACTAATAGTAAAATCGCTTTTACTCTCACAAATTTACCCTCAAAACCTAATATTTCATGATATCAACACGTGCTACATTTGATGCAACTTATGTTGACGAATACCAACATAGAAAGACCTTTATCATTTACCATGGAAAGTTCAGTGCCGTTTTTATTTCAGAAATACTCAATGAACAAGAAGACCATGTAGTGAAAATTTAATGCAATACATTTTTGAAGTTTCCTTTGGAATTGAATGGCTACTAGGCTGAATCATTTCATTTTTAATCCAAGTGGAAAGTAAAGATTATACGTTTTATACGAACAAAAATATTCATCTATATCGAAGATACTTCTGAAATAAACTTTGTGACAAGATATTATAAGAAGTTTGAGAACTAAACCAATTATGTTGAGATTAGTGGCGTACTCTCTCTACTCGATGCGGCTCGAGGGCATATTTTCGAATTAACGAAAAACAATAACCAATAATAACTATTTACCGAATATCATTTCAGCTCAGATTGAATTCCATAAATATTTAATGAACAAGAAAACGATAATGAAAATACTATACTATACAATAAAGTTGAAATTTTCCTATGGAAATTAACCGAATGGTTTCATTTTAAATCTAAGTGAAAAGTGAAAATTAAACGGATTAAGCCATCAAAATGAAAACCACGGCTTAAGCGGTGTTATTTTTACGTAACTCGCAATATTCATCTAAATCGAAAAACTTCTGAATTAAACTCTGTGAACTGAAATTTAAGAACTATTGTATTATGCTGAGAGTATTGACTTGTTCGTTCTGCGGTGGCTCGAAAGAATATTTTCAAATATATCTTAAACATTTATCGCCATGTGAGTCTAGGAGAAGGGAAAATGTAAGAGTCGTCATAACTTTGATAGTGGTGCCAAGTGACAATAACGTGTTCGCAAAGGATTGTTTAGTGTAAGCAGCCGATCCAAAAGGTAACCTTTGTTTTGATATTATAATTCTTAACTCCAAGAACTAATAATTTGAAATACGCGAGATGCAACTATTTGGTATTATGCTATTCAACCGTTCCGAGCATGGTAGGATTTCAACTCTAGAAAAAAGTTACAATTTCGAAGGGTAAATTCTCCAATAGAATGACTTCTACATAAAGTTTCGATAGGCCGAATATATAGGTAAATTTTTGTATAATTATTATTCATATTAATTTCAATAACTATATCTTTCTAATTTCTTAGACTGTGGCTATCATATATCTTTCAACGATAATTTTAATTTCTGTCCCTTCACGGGTTTGAATTTCTTGCCTATATATGCACTTTTTGAAGTGCGAAGCAAAACAACTTTTTTGTATAATAGGGATATGGCTAATGGACGCCTAAACCTTTCTACTGAAAATGCTTAGTTTTCCGTAGAAGGGTGCAATGTAAATTGCGCCAAAAGGGTGGTACAAGTGTATTTCCACTTCCAAAAAAAAAAAAAAAAAAAAGAAAAGGATTAAATATGGAAAAAATTATTTAGAGCGTAAGCCTTTGCCAATAATCTTATTGGTCAGTGTACGTTACACCTCCGCCAATGAAAAATTGGTCTTTACCGCGGTTCCCCCTTCCCAACTGGGTTCGGCTGAAATTTCAGCAAGTACAAATCTGAATTGTTATCTCTACGAGCTAGGGTATAGTTGATCACGCCCTGCAATTTAAACCTGATTCTGAGATTTTAGTTCCAAAATTATTATAAAATATGAGAGTAAATGAAGTATATATTTGAACATTTTGCTTATGTTGGTCCATCATTTTTTTTGTAAATAAAATCGTATAAAATATTTGAATTATTGAGCTAAAACCACATACTATTACTATTTTTTAGTAATAAATCATCTATTTATTATTTTCAATAAATAATATCAAGGAGTTTCCAACCACGATGCCCCGTTGAATGGACAGCTCCATACCGCGGCCTCGGAAAAACTTGTTTTACACCAGAGCTCCCGCGCTCTCACCCCTTTCCCAAATTTGATCTCTTTCCTCTGTGACAGTGCCTAGACCCGGCGATATTTCGCCCAGTCGGACCAGTAGGAGCGGATTACCCGTTTCGTCAATCTTAAAAAAACGTTCATCTGAGATCTCCCCCGCCTTCGGAAAAATCGACATCTAGCGTTTTTCCTGGGATAAAATTGATGAAATCAGGGAGGGGAAAATTTGCCAATTTCGTGGCGGATCTGGAGTTAGGAAAGCCGCTCTTGTGGAAACTCTTAGTGATCCGCTCCTGATAGTACCACTAGCAATGAATTTAAATTTTTCTATAGCACATAAACGCCATCTAGATATGCTTCTTCAATAATTTATTCATACATCATTGTTTCGAGTCCGCCACAAGTTAATATCACATTCTGACATAAGATTAGGTTAAATTAGGCTAGGCTTCGTTCAGTCGTATAGAATATGATCATCCTGTTAATTCCATCTCCACATTTCGAACGTATTAGTGATGTCGTCATTCTTGACCTTATTTACTTGTCTTGGTTGAAGGAGCTTTCTTAATTACTAGTAAAGTCTATTTTATCGTTAATAATTTCAACATTAACGGTGAGGATCGTTAATAATTTCAACATTAACGGTGAGGATTTTTTTTCCTATTTCCAGCGTAAATTTAAGGCAGGGTCTATTTCGTAAAATGTTTTTATAATTGTGTGATGGCAGACGCGTCATCGACATATCTTTACCAAATATGGGGAAATTAAGGTTGGTGGTGGGTTTTGTATACGTATTAACTTAAACCTTTGTGCTTAGCGAAGATCCTTTATTTAGGGCGATATACAATCTTAGAAGTAATTTGATCACTGTTCAACATTTTTATGAGTTATTCGGAGGAAAGCTTTTAAAATTTTCATCTTATTTTGAACTGATAACTGAAGGCAAAACTCGTTTCTGAAATTCGATCCGACGACCGACGTGATAAATTATCGACTAAGTGTTACATTTAAAATAAATAATATATTAAATTAGGTAGTTTGATTAAACTATGATTTGTACATAGATTATAAATATTCATAAATCATGGTTGGCTGAACCAATGTCGCGCCCGATGGAGAACAAACGCAACGGCTAAAATGAAATTCAATAATGAAAACAAGTAGAGATAATCGTATAATCGTATAACCTGTAAACATCCCGACAAAGACCTGCAATGAGAAAATGTTTGAGAAATGGAAACCTATTCGTTCTCCGTCTATTGAATTAAATATTGGTTCGTGTTGAGATTGGAGTTGCCTTTTTAGAGAGATTTTTATATATAGTCTTATACAAAATTGATTGACTATGTTGAATAACTTCAATAACGAGCCCGGTACTTCGTGGTTGAGAGAAACGGATAATCTGTAGATGAGGCTACGGCGACGCTACATAAATCTGAACTACTGACTTACCTACCGTAGCTCTACACAGACCGTCGTCTCATCTAAGCGTCCTACATCAAACTAAATTAAAGATACGCATTTTTATTTCCAGGCTACTTAAATAATATGGTGGCCACGATTTCGAATATTTTTTTCCATATAGTGAGATGTCTTGAAGATATCTTTAAGAAATGTCTTACGGTTATCTCTAAGGGACGTCTTGAAGTTTCCTAAAACATGATTTGACTCTTGAATTTGGGAATAAAATATCTTGAAGAGATATGTATCTATTGTTAGGAAGATTAGGGTAGGCTAGATGAATTATGCCCATTAGCGCAGTTCCTATTTGCCTAGTTTCCCCATAAGCTCCATTCTCATTTGCGCCGTTCCCATTAGCGCAGTTTGCCATTAGCGCCGTCCCCATTTGCGCAATTCCTATAAGCGCCGTTTCCCATTAACCGCTAAGTCCTAGACGCACAATCCACTCTTTCCTAAATTTTTTAAACCCTACCTTCACAAGGATTTCCTGTTTCAGCATTTATTGTCTCAGAAGAACTAACCTAACCTAAACCACTGAATCGCGTTCAAAAACGATGTTTTCTAAAAGAGAATTAAGAAATGTACATTACCTAAATGGAAAATTTATAATTTAGTAGAACCACTTTGTCCTTATTTTAGCATAAAAAATAAATTGACCCCTATTAAAATTAAATCTGTAATTAAACGCGACGTAAAATTTACAAAACTGACCCAAAACACGGAAAAACAGCAATATCATGCAAAACTGAATAGAAACACGTGTGCAAAAATTACCCCACAACCTATTTGGTTTTTTTTTTCAATTTTTCCTACATTATCTGAAAATGCTAACAACACTTAAAACTAAAATGAACAACAATTGTTAAAATTTACATGAACCAAATAAATCGAAACTATTACATATGAGTTACCGAAAGTAGGCCCGAACTCACGGGAAGCCCTCATATGAGCAGTTCCCATAATCGCGGTTCCCAAAGCAGCGGTTCCCAAATCAGCAGTTCTCAAAGCAGCGGTTCCCAAAAACGCAGTTTATTCATTATAGCAGTTCCCAAAAACGCAGTTTATTCATTAGAGCAGTTCCCACGACAGTGGTTCCCAAAAACGCAGTGTTCCCATTACAGCGGCTCCCCGAAGTAGCTGATTGAAGCACTTGATGGTTTTTAGTGGGCTGTAGGTACGATTTTTAGAATGTTGACCTACATCTTATATCAATCTACACAAGTGTTAGGTTAGACGTACATTCCCAAGGCTGGATGAAGGAAGTATACTTTCAATGCTTTGGCTGGGTTAGGTTAGTTTAGTTTAAACATCCATTCCTAAAGTTTGATGAAGTACAAATTCTTTGTATTGGGTAAGGATAATTTAGGTCAGGCTATGATGGACGAAGTACGGATTCTTTCAATGGTTTTGCTGTTTTATGTTAGGTTAGTTTAAACATCCATTCCCAAAGTTTGATGAAGGACGAATTCTTCGTATTGGGTAAGGATAATTTAGGTTAGGCTATGAAGGACGGATACTTCGAAATGTTTTGACTGGGTTAGATTAGGTTTTGGTTAGACATCCAAGGTTGTATACAGGACGAATATTTCGTATTGGGTAGGGTTAGGTTAGGTTAGGATAGACATCCATTACCAAGGTTGGATGAAGGACGAATACTTTGTAATTGTTTGGTTGGGTTATGTTAGGTAAGGATTGGCATCCATTCCCAAAATTTAAAGTAAACGAATAATTTTTAATGGTTTGGCGCGGTTGTGCTACGTTAGGTTAGGTTAGGATAGACATACATTCCAGAGGTTGGAATAAGGACGAATTGAAAATTTATTTTCCTGAAAATTAATGAATTAAAAATGGTTTATAATCTTAGTTTCGTTGTTTTAATTATATTCTTCAAATTTAAAGTCAATTTGAAATATTTTTCTTATATTTTGATTAAATTCTGGAAATGTGAATTTTCGTATCCATTGTTATACGTTTATATACGAGTAGTTTTCTCGTAGATAAAGAGCCAAATAATTATCTTCGGGTAAACCTTATGCATTTAACAATTAAACGAACATACAAATTCGTATGACACCCACTCCGAAGTTTTGATGAAGGACGAATACTTCGTATTGGGTCAGTTTAGATTAGGATACACATTAATTCGCATGGTTGGATGAAGGACGATTATTTGTAATGGTTTGGCTTGGTTAGGATACGTAAGACGTCCATTCCCAAGCTTGGATGAAGGATGAATATTTCGTATTGGTTTGGCTTGGTTAAGTTAGGTTAGGATAGACATCAATTCCCAAGTTTGGATGAAGGACAAGTACTTCGTTTTGGGTTAATTTGAGTTAGGTTAGGTTCGGATCGACATCCTTTCCTATGGATGGATGAAGCACGAGTACTTTTTTATGGTTTGGCTGGTTTAGGTTAGGCTAGACGTCCATTCCCAAGGCTAGATGTACATTCCTAAGGTTGATGTCGATTCCCAAGGTAAGATGTCCATTACCAAGGTCAGATATGCATTCCCAAGGTTAGATATGCTTTCCCAAGGTTAGATGAGGGACGAATACTTCGTATTAGGTTAGGCTGGACTAGGTGTGTTTAGGTTCGGATAGACGTTAGTTCCCCTGGTTGGAGGAAAGACGAATACTTTTTAATGGTTTGTCTTGGTTACGTTAGGTAAGACGTCGATTCCCAAGGTTGGATGAAGGACGAATATTTCATATAGGTTTTGACTGAGTTAAGTAAAGTTAAGATGGACATCCATTCCCAAGGTTATATGAAGGATGAATACTTCGTACTGGGTAAGGTTGGATTAGGTTATGATAGACATCCATTCTTGTGTTTGGATGAAGTACGAATACTTCGTAATGGTTTGGCAGGGTTTAGTTAGATATCCATTCCCAAGGTTTGATGAAGGGCGAATACTTCTTATTGGGTTAGGTTAGGTTGCGTTAGGACATACATAATTTCCATGGTTGGATGAAAGACTATTACTTTGTAAAAGTTCGGCTTGGTAAGGTTAGTTAAGACGTTGGATGAAGGACGAATACCTTTTATGGGGCTAGGTAAGAGGTCCATTCCCAAGGTTGCATCTGAGCCGAACATCGTATATTAGATAAAAGCTCACAGCTCTAGAAAAACTCTGCTATTTCCCAAAAGAGCGGCCACCAATTCCCTAAACAGCGGCCGCTCTTATTAAAAGAGCAGTTTTGAGCTTTGCCGGTTTTTTTTTGGAAATCGAGGCTGGTGTTTTGGGAACTGCTCTTATGGGGTACACCCGAACTCACTACCTTCTGGTTAGAAGCCGTCTATGCTAACCACTCCGCTACCTCATCGCGGGAAATCATTTAAAAAAAAACTTTATCTCCATAAGGGAAACGGCGCTAATGGGAACAGCGCTTATGGGAAACTGCGTAAATGGGAACCGCGCTAATGGGAAACTGCTCTTATGTGAAACTGCGCAAATGGGGACGGCGCAAATGGGAACCGCGCTAATGGGAAACTGCGCTAATGGGAACGGCGCAAATGGGAATGGCGCTAATGAGAAACTGCGCTAATAGGCACATACCGGTTAGATTAGGCTCGATCATCTACTGTCAATAGTTGCTATCATGAAAGAGGAGGAGCTTACTTAGGGAATGTTGCCGTCGACATCCTCAGCTACTCCATAGCTTGTAAAACTCGTAGCACTCTTGAGCACCGAGCATTTCTTAAGCTTATTTTTTTTATATCCGTGTCACCTCTAAAGGTCGGCTCTTTTCCGAGTGAGTTCCGAGCCGTCTGGCCCCTAGCGTTTTATGAAAACTAAAACAACTGCCCCGTATAGCCTTAACGCCACGTGATTTCGTGACGTAGTTATCAACATTCGAACAAGATGTCGCACCCGCAAGTTATTTTATAATATCAAGTGATTTTATAATATCAACTATTTCGTAGCAAAATCTGTAGGTATGGCTACTATTAGTCGCGAATATTTGTGGTTACGTTTATTACCAATTAAGAAAGGCAATGTCAACTGAAACAAGCCGGAACACGTTGAAGTGATTCCGTAGGCTGTTGCTATCCTACCAGGGCCGAGAGCGACGAGCAAAGTTCCGCGGGTTGTGACGCCCGCGGCGAAACAAACTGTGTATAAAAAGGCCATGGTCAAAAAAACCAACCCGTCGTCAGCGTCATTAGTTGCAACGTGGAAGCGGCTACGATGGACGCCACAGCCGATATCGTTTCCTCGTAGCAAAGACGAGCGTCGATAATTATCGATATAGGGATCCTGGCCAATTCGCTGAACGATAATATCTCCGTGATTTACAGGTTTAACTCGGGATTAGGTGGATGTCTCTGCCAAAATCGAGCACCGTCGTTCGAACACCCATGACGCATCCGAGAATCACAGTCTGAGAGACGCAAAGCAGGTAGAAGGCTTTTTCGTGAAATAACGCAGAAAGGATACTTCCGAAACTCTCCACGTCATCGGATCTCGGTTGCTCTAAGGGCGAGTTCAAACGTATACCTTAAGTTAAAGCCTTTGATTTCCTCGATGACGTAACATCCTAGCTTGTTATATGACAAATAATAAAACTGTTTTAAAAAAAATTAAACGCGGGGAGTAACTGAGTAAGGCTATCCTCAAATGGAATCTCTGGGGATGCATTTGCTTCGAGACATCCAAGATGCTGCCATGACGTCGGCGTAAATATTGAAACGCGCCTGAATTTCTTCCCTCCCTGACTGACCGACTTGAAGCTTATTTTTTCTCTTTAGTTTTTCTAAGACATCCACGTTTAAATTTGCTGGTAGCACGTGTTTTATAAATAAGTTCTAATATTTTGGTTTGCCGTGTCAATATTAATTAGAAGCGTCTCAGAATTCTCTCTTAGAACCAAAAAGAATCTTCGCTACAACGTTAAAACAAACCTTTGTCTATTTTGACTGTCGCTCCCGCCACGTTGATTTGGTTTCGGCTATCCGCTATTGTTTCTAATCCTCGTCCTTTAATTGGTCGTTTTTCGTCACTGCGCGGCCGAATCAGTATCGCCAATAATAGAGTAGACAGCCCCGTGAATGAGCCACGATGGTTCCAAGCCGTACACTTCCCACGATAATCTGACTATTGCTGGTAGAAACAATCCACCGATAGGAAAAGCCAACGAAATCAAGACTAAGGCTTTCGATAAATCTTTCTCGAAATGTGACGATACCACTTGAAATGACGTCGATACGGCCAAACTGGAACCCGCACCTACAACGCGTTTTTCAGTGAAAGTGAGTTAATTCAAAGAGAGGGATATTATTGGGTAGAAATTGTATTCCCATTTTATATTATTTTTCTCTTTGATTCCTCTTAATAGGGGATTGTAAAAAGGTGAAGAGGGAAAGAATTTAGAGGGTAGAGATCGGGGTTTGGACAAGAAATTTCTGATTATTTTATCTTTATTCATAACTTAAAATTTTTCGAGGAAAGTCTATGATAAATCCTATGTAATCGCGAATAATTTTCCGATTATTTCTTATGATTAACTGATAGTTGTGGATTATTTTGTCCAAACCCCGATCTCTATTAGAGGGGAAGGCACTATAAACTGTTTCGCCACCATATGTCGTCACGTAAAACTTTTCGCTAGCCTACAACAGTACAAAATATCCTTCTCATAGTAAAAAGTCGTTTTCCCACTCCGTCAAAGTGGTATACCACGTGATCAGCGTAATTTCTGAGTATTTATGGAGATTTACTCAGCAGGGGTGCCCTATTACAATAAGGTTTCGAATTTACCTAGCCAGCAGTCTTTGCACCACAGTTTGCAGCGCGTACAAATCTTACCTTATCTGTTATCCTTAGGAATTTTTTATTTCTAGGGATATTTAGGGCTTCGCTTTACGCGCGCTGACCATCACGTTTGATGAGCATTTGCCTGTACAGCTGGTTCACTATCTGTAGTTCAACATAATTTGGCAGCGCGTATAAGCCTACTCTTTCCTTTATCTCTAAGAATTGTTTTCTTAGAAGTGTGGGGAGCGTTACTGAAAGAGGGTCCCCAATCTCCCGTTGTTACTTAAAAAATAAACCGATCACTCAGGCGATTTTCAAGTAGAAGTTGGTTGTTTTAAAATATGTCCAGACTGATTTATTTAAGTTATCTGGCAGTTCCGAAAACACAAACACGTGACCTCGATCTTTTTTTCAATCCCCTATTATATCTTGTTGAATTTTTCTAATTTTTTAAAAATATTTGATTATAATTATATAAAACATTATTAGTCTTAGCTAACTTGTAAGTGTTGGATTTTTTCACCGTTATCAAAGGACCAAACAGAACCAAGAGCCAATTACACGAGGCTCTATCAGTGTAAGGTCAAAAAACCCTGGCGACATCAAGTTCATGATATATAAATCTTTGTTTAAATTTAGGATTAGGTTTAGAAAAGTTTACAAACTTTCTCCAGTTGAAGAAGCGGGTACGTTTTCTAAACTATATCCTTCGCCAATTGCGAATTTTTGATGATGATGCAGCTACAAACCTTTTATAAACCTAATTTTCAAGATATCTAAATTATCGCCGAGATGTGGGCTCGTGTGATGAGCGCTAGACTCTGATTTGTTAGTTGTTAATCATATCGAAATCGTGTTTAGGATATAACAAAGGAGCCTTTTTTCATAATCAATACTTCATTTCAGCTCTTAATATCACTTTAAGCTAATTATAATGATAGTCGTATCCAGAAGCAACTTTTCTTTTTCTACGAGAAGAAAAAAAAAGGTTAAGTTTCTTCTGGATACCTCTTATAGTCATACAAATTACGAGCCATTTGATAGGATCGTTTAATGGACTGAAAACGGATAAACACGAGTCAAGCAGGCCGAGAATGCTCGAAAGAATCAAAGTTTTCTTCGCCTTAAATCGGTGTAAGATTGGGCCACTGAAAATACCTGGAAATTAGAAAATATTAGGTTAAAAACCAATAAATTCTTACTTATCTTATAATGAAACAGTGATGGGGTGCTTGAAGTAATAGAGATAAAGATGCCGGACTGGGTTACAAACGGGTTTAAAAATAAGCTAAGCTTTATTGATTGCTTCTAAAATTCTAATCAAAAACTTTATTTATCAAAAGAGTAGAAAGATAAGATTATCCGTCGAATTGGAATCAATACAGAGAAAGGTTGTTTAAAAAATAGTCTTTTATCGGGTACGGGTACTTCTCGTGATAAATGAAAGATTCAAATAACAATCATTGATAAGTTTTATGAAGTAATGAAGAGAAAGGTGCCTGAATGGGTAACAAAAGGGTTAAAGCTTAGCCGAGCTTCGTAAATTGCTTCTAAAATTCTAAAGAAAAATTGAATTTGTCGGTAACGGAAAACTACATCCACTGGGTTCTTATACTCTTCAGCCCGTTAATTTTGACTATTATAATATTTATATTAGGAGTAACCCATTAAATCCACCCTATATTAGAAAAAGGGTTATTGTTTAACGATTTAGTCATCGATCAAATGGGAATAAACCATCTCGATTAAGTGGATATTTATCAGCGCTTATTTTTTATGATATACAGACGAGAAATTAAGCTAATATACCTTGGATTTTTATTCAAAATGCATTTAGTGTCGTCGTTAACGTACCAAATAGAAAATTGGC